>VXAA01005409.1:558729-594123 GCA_013399115.1 Anseranas semipalmata
CCCCGCCCGCACCTGCGGGCCCGCCACCGCCCCTGCGCCCCCCTGGCTCCGGCCCAGCCGCGGGGCCGCCGGGGCTCCCCGCGTGGCGCCCGGGTCCTTCACCGCCGCCTCGGTCCCGGGCCTTCGCGGAGGGCAAGGTCCGACGCCCGGGAGCCGGTAAGCTGCCGGTGTTACAGAAGCACGTCGGTGCAGGAGCCGCTCCGCCGAGGCACGAGTGTTAAATATCGCACGGTCAGGAACAGGAGAGCGAGAGCGGGAGCTGCGGGGCCCAGGGACGGGACGGGACGGGACGGGATGGGAGCCGCGGGGCTCGTCCCTCCGCTCGTCCCTCCGCTCGTCCCTGCCGCCGCCGCCCCAGGGGAGCTCACAACGCCAGAGGCAGCTCGGTGACGGAACCGAGCACCGCGGAGTGAGTTGTAGCAGGCGCATCGAACCCACAGGCTGCTCAGCTCCAGTCACTGTCTTCTAGCCGGGGCACTATTTACAAGCCTGCGTCAGGAAAACGCCCAGCGCGCAGCAGGTCCCACTGCTCGCCAACCCAGAGTACCGCGTGTCCGGCCCTGGGCGCAGGGCTAGCGCTGCGGTCTCCCAGGGCAGGACGCCCGTGCACGGCCGCGGAGAGCAGAGGAGCTCCCGCGCGGGGTCATCCGCGGCGGCGGCGTAGGCTGGCCTGGGGAGGTGGCAGTTCGTGCTCCCGCCTGCGAGTCCGTCGTAACGCCAGCGCCCGGCCTGCTCCCCTGGGCGGTCACCGGCACGCACGCAGCTCAGGCAGTCGTGGCTGGAAGGCGTGATGTACGGGGCAGCGCTCTGTGAACGCCCCGCTGCTGGGCCGGCCTCCCGCGTACCCGTACACCACGTCTGACCTTCTTAAATCCTGCCCCGCATACCTTGTGCTCTAGCACTACATTTTTTCCCCTAGTACTTGAAAGTGTGGGGGGCCAGGGACCAACGCTGCCTGCAAATCCAAGTGGGATGCAACCAAAGCGCTACCCAAAAGCGGCACATTTCCCAGGGGGCCCCCCCCGGCTGCCCGACGCCTCGCTGCCCGGCCAGCTGAGCGGGGCCGCGGCGGGGCCCCCGTGCCCGCAGGAGCAGCCTCCCGCCCTCGGGGCTGGGGACGGCAGGCTCGCCTTCGAGACCGCTGCATCAGAGGTGCGGCGTTTGGAAAATCTCTGCTACGTAGGCACCGTTTCTGCAGAAACAGAGCCTCGCACATGGCCAGCAAGACAAAATTTTGCAGTAGAGTTCATATCAGAGTAACCGAGGGGCCGATCCTTCTGCGGATTTGTTCTCCAGTTTCATCCAGAAGCTGCTTTGAGATATGGACTGTACTTGAATAGATGTCTTTCTTTTTTTTAACAATTAGATAAAAATACCAAAAAATGGTCATTATAGCAGAAGCAGCAATACTATTCAAGGCTTTTTCCAGGGGTTTTCTGGTGAAGTAGCTGGTACCCTGTGTCATGAAAAAAACACACACTTTTGTCAGCGATGGGTTTTCAAAAGGGAACGTACGTAAAATGGCTTGTGCTGGCAATGCCGGCGTACCCAGCCACGGGAGGCCAGACCCACTGCGCGATCTCTGTGCAGCCCCAGCTAAACTCAGATTACTGCTCTGCACAATGAATCCTTTTGTTGGTATCTTGTGCGCAGTGAGTGCAAGGAGATTTGATGATTCACAGTTATTCTGCCAGCTTACAAAAAATAAACCAAGCCTATTAAACAAATAATTTACCTAGCCCTAGCAAGCAACACAGAAGAGCATTCTGAATTTCATGCAGCCATAAAAAGGCCAAAGAGGAGCCAGACAGAGGACGCTCTGCTGAAGGAAGAGGCGGTCTGTGCACAGTGCTAAGGCCAGCATGGAAGGGCTGCGCAGCCGTCATTTTCCCCAACTTCAGTAAGGGCTGAGGGAGCTCAGCCTCCTTAGCACAGGGAGGAGAGTGCTCGCGTCACTCGCTGATATCCCTAACATTTTGTGTCACGATATCTTGGACGTGGTTTAGCTTGCTCTGAGCAGTTTCACAGCGCTGAGGACAGTGGGACGGGACAAAAGCCCAGTGGCACTATGCACACCAGTATTCAGCAGGGTGGACTCACAGAAGATGCAGAAGCCAGACTAGACCGAGTCAAAATGCTCTGTGCAGAGAGATGCCTGGAGGATGAACCTATCTCCAAATACCTCTCGCGTAGGTCAGGTGAGGAGTTTTGGTGGCTGATAACAGCTGACGTGGGAGAGGTCACGGGAATGGAAGAGAGGTCAGATCCATTAAGCTTCTAATGGTTGTGATAAAGGAAACAGGAAAGTAACACCAATGTGCACAAAATGGGAACACGGCAAGGTTTTTGGTTAGTGGGATTCTGTCCACAGTCAGGAGAGGAGGCTGAGCAGGGCTGAGAGCCGGTGCTGGGGTGTTCGGGTGCAGACACGAAAAGGAGAAAGTAGTAAGTCATTGCAACTGAAGAGAGGAGAAAATGGGAGTGTCTCCGGCGTTTTACGGGCCATAATAAATCACCTATCAAACCAAAGGTTCGGGAGATAAACCTCAGTCTGTTACAGAGAATCTGCACAATCCCCTCCACGAACGCGCTGCTCCTTGGCACCGCCCGGACCAAGCGTTTGTCTGCTGCTCCAGAGGCACCAGTTAGGCAGTAAATCCCGCTCCAGATACAAACACGGGGTTTGGCAGGACGACTCCGGTGAGAAAGAGGAATAAGAAGAAGCGTTTTGCAAGCCGGGGCAGCCCTGCGGCGGTGGGACTCGGTGGGACCGGACGCGGCTGTGGGCGCCGAGCGGGCTCCCAGCGCCCAGGCAGGAGGGGGCACGCGGGGATGGCGCCCCAGCCCCAGCCCTCGTCCCGCGCAAGCGGCTGCCTGCGGCGTTACTCACGGGCAAGCAGAAACCTGGCTTCTGCGAACAGCAAACATCTGCTGCGTTACCTGCCGGGGAAGGCTGGCAGAGGGCTGGGCTGCCTTGCGTAGGCCTGAGCCCAAGCTTAGGGTTAGCCGCGTGGAAAGAGGGCGCCCAGAGCTGTGCTTGGAGCGGGGCTGGGCAGGGGACGCCGAAGGGAACTGGGAGGTCTGAAAGAATCCTCCTCCGGGAGCAGTAAATCTCTGGAGAGCGTGCGTTTGGGAAGTGAAACAAAGATCTGTCATATAAAATAATGCTATATAATTTCCCAAAGCAAGGAAAGCTAAGTAACGTAGTGATTACGTGCTTTTGAAGTACAAAGATTACAATCTTATATTCCTTTGCAGCAGACTGGTATGGTCGGGATCTTAAAGTTAAGAGCTCTCCCCCCCCCAAAAAAAAAACACACACACAGGAAAAGAGAAGCATGGGCCATTTTGTAAATATTCATCCCAGTGCCAGTTACTTTTCCCTGTAACATTCACAGATACTAGGAGAGTAAGTAGCAACATTTTCTAATACCAAGCTGTGTCACAGGGCAGATTTTGATTTTCTTGCCAGATTAGTTCAAATTTATGGCTGTCTCTGAGGTCAAAGTTTCGTATTTAAGGATGTTAAACATCTATAATCAAAATAACCTGCAATACAAAGGTGAGAGGGGAAAAAAAGCAAACATGAAATTATATAATAGTCCGGATTTTCTGTTAGTCAGGCATCACTACAAATAAAGAAGCAGCAATGTCTGAAGACAAATAATCCAGTGAGAAATTAATGATCTTTACTAAATATCAGTCTAAGATTGCTTATGGAATTTCTATTTAAAACAGCTTTCTAAAAGGAAGGATTAGATTATAATTCACTTTGTGACACTTTCAGTACAGAATTGTTACATGAAGAACGGGATGGGATGGGATTTAATCATAATAAATACTTCAGGCTTGAGGTACAGAGAAACCAACAGTAACTATGGCAACGTGGTCACTCCAGTAAGGCTAATGCAGATTATTTCCAGGGCAGTAGCCTTGTGTGTGCTCAGGAAGCAGAGGTAATGTTTGCTTAAAGCAATTCCTAAATTAAGGAAAATTCTTTAGGCAGAGGCTGTCTCGCACTCTTTGTTTCCAGCGTTGGACTGTAAGTGTTTCATGAGATGCTCAGCGCGCACGCGGTTGCCGTAGAACTGTATGCAAATGCTGCTTCCAGAGACAGACGGCTGCCAGGCTGGGCAGACCCCGGCCACGCCAACGCTGATGTTAACGAGGCTTCGGTGGGGGAGGCTGGGACGGGCAGACGGGCACGCCAAGCCTCAGCTGGTACACGTTAAAATGTTTGTTAGATCCCTTCGCGGATTTATGCAAATATGAACAGCTGCAGCATCACCGCCAGCTATCCACCCCAGAGTACGGCCGGCCACGCCACATGGCCCCAGATCTTCCTTGCTCCTTCTGCCTTTTGAGACCTTCGGGAGGCAGAATGCACTGTGACGTTCCTCGGCATGCGGCAGCTTGGGCAGGGGGTGCCCTTCACCTTTGACGTGCTGCAGGACCCCTCGCCACCTGTCTGGAAGGTTGCCGTGGACCCCTGCTCGACAGCCACAACCACTCCGCTTCAGGAGATGCGGGCTCTTCCTTAGGCTCGCGTGACCCGTGCCACGCTGCGGAGAGCAGCCCAGCCCAGCGTCACGGCTCGTGCAGGGGAGCCCCCGATGTCAGTGGGATCATCTGTCGAGTAAAACCTACAAAATATGAACTAGGGAGTCGGAATCCAGCCCCGGTGGGTGTCTACTCCACGTTTATCTGCAGGGCAATACCGCTGGAAAAAGACTTCCATATATACATTTCCCAGTGTAAAACCAAACTAGTTGGAGGCACGCAATATGGAAGCTGTTTGCACCGCACTACATCACCTTTGGTTTTGAGAATCTTATGTACTCTTTTCTGCCAGCAAAGTTCTGTTACCTTGTAGTGTTAACAAGAGAACCAGTCCTCTCTCTGTGCCCTTTCCTATCTGTAGTGAAGTGCCATCGTAGCTTGGCACTGACAAAGCTGTATGGATGTATCCTGCCTTCGCACCCAAAATAACTGCATACAGAAGAAAAAAAAAGCAGACAAATCCTGATTTTTACATGCCTTAGGTTCTCCATGTGAAAATTTCTGGAGGTTGCAAGGCTTTAAGCATTCTTCAGTCATTTGAGATGCTCAGATGAAGGAGAAAAAAAACAAAAACCAAAGGAACCAGAAGCCAATTGCTGTCACTTCCACCTCTGGCCTTTCTCCCACTGAGCAGTTTTCGCAGCACAGACCTACAGGCTGTCCTGGGAGCAATGCTCAGCGCGAGCCACGGTGATAGGGCTGGTGGTCGCCTCAGAGGCCTGCCTGTGTTGGAGTTCTCCGTGTGTCCTGCAACGACGGCCGTGAGCGGGCACGTTAGCAGCGCTGGGAATCTTTCGGAGAAGTAATCTGCAGACAGCATCAAGCAAGACTTCTTGCAGCAAATTATTATAAGCAGCCAGCACCACCTATTCTCCAGGTTATTTGCATTTTACCTTCACTGATGTCCACTGGTAACAAGGCTATTTTTGCTGGGAACTCTAAGCAAGCAGGGCTTCTTTGCCTCCCAAACAGCTTGCGTAGGAGGATGTAATTTGGGAGCCAATATGTTCTTCTTCAGGTAAAGCATCCCTGAAGTTCGCTTTTTTATTTTCTTTGGGCTTCCAACAGCTCCATCATAAGTAGAAGGATATCTTCAACAATATGAGTGTAGCATCTACAAAAACATTAACATTCAGAGAAGCAAAACAGAGCTCTAAAAATACGAGCCCATCTGCGTACCTGTGTTTTTCACTGTTACCGTTTTTAAGCCTTTGAATTTAGCATTGCACTGGTCAGTAATTCAAGTCACTAAGAAATGGAGAATATTTAATTGTGACTAAAAGCATGAGGTATTACAATAAACAACTTGCCAACAGCAATTCTTTCCAGTAGCTATAATTCTCCTCTAAAAGGTATTTGAGTCATAATCTACGCAGAATTTGGCGTTAACTATACAAGGCCGAAGTTGCCTTACATGTTGCTTAAGCAGTTGTGAAAGGTCTCTTGCTAACAGTTTCCTGCTAAAGATCTGTTACCTCTCATTTCCTCAGGGAGATTACAGAGACCATGCGGTCAAAGCTGCACTTTCATTTCTCTGCTGCGATCTGCAGATTCTGTTGGTGATGCATAGTTTATTCCTCGGGGAAACGGGTGCACGGAGCGCAGAGGAGGCAGGCGACAGTGAAAGGTGGCTGAAGATCTGCTCCTTTAGCGTGGGAGCATTCACAACGATCCTCATCATCCCTCCCTGAGCGGGATATTCAGAGGCGTCCCAGCAAAAGATGAGAGGATTTCTTATCCCAGGCTCTTTACAAAGGGCATCATCTGCACAACACTGTCATTAGCATATTAATATCCAAGGTGTGCGTTTGAAATCCACACAGCTATTTAAGTCCTACACGTAGGACAGGTTGGAGTTCTTTTCCGTGTACTATTTAACCCTACAAATAAGTGCTTTTGCACAACAGCTTTCAAGGAAAAGACACAGGAACCTTGTTTCTAGTTCATTCTATTGCTCTACTTCCTTAGATTTAATCTTGTACGAAAACCACCGTGGCACAGACTTCTGCCTGGGCTCGTCACTCCTATGCACAGCATGCTGAATCTGAGGCTGCCAGAGCTATACTGCTATTAATATTATAGCTAATTAATAGTTAAGTAAATATGTTATATTTAATGTGCTAAAGTCAACCCCTTTCTCCTTATGTCATTGCTCTTCCCTGTCTCCATTTCCCCCCGTTCTCTCCCTCTCCCTGCAGAGAGGAATCCCACACCTGCATTCCCAGGAGAAACGCCCGCACCTGTCATCGACTGTCCTGCACGGCGAGGACAGCGTCCGCACGCACGTGGCACGGACACGCCACACGCCAGCCTGGCTGCCCACGGGCTTCGAGGCTTTGGTACAAACCTGTGAGATTTGATTGAACTGGATTTGTTGTTTTGATGGAACTTGACCGCTGCTCTGCTGACATAGGATGCTGCTATTATCCTCTTCCAGTTACACGTGCCCGGGAGTCCGTCGGAGTTTTAGTAGCAAGTTTTGTGTCACCTAAGGCAAACTTCACCAACCTCTTTTCACTTTGCATCCATTTGCCACAGCAATGAGCACACAGTGAATCCTGTCCAGAGGAGTGCCCTTTGCGAGCTGCACTCAGAGGTGACAGTAACTCAAATGCAGAGCGGCAGAACATTTGCTCCGATGGTTCAACTCAAACTGTCTTCATGCAGACGTTCTTGACCTCAGACAGCTGAGGGTGGGGACTCTGAAGATGGCAGTTCCATCAAAGACTGCCGGGGTCATTTGTCACATTGCATCCTACCATAATTTGGTGATTTTGCACATGCGGAAGTGAACCCAGAGATACAGAGTGAATGACCTTCTCACGGTCTGCCCTAAAAGAAATTGAGATTGTGGGGTAGGGAAAATGGAACTAAAATGCAGTGTTCCTTTAAAGGCAATTTTAACATTCATAAATTCAGGTGACCTCTGTTACAGTAATTTTGAGTATACATTTTTGATCTATGCCATTGGCATGAATTGTACTTTGACAAAAACGAACTTGCCAAGAACTGCTTGTTTCTTTGTAAAGAATATTAAAGCTTTGGAGGTTTTGGTAAAGAATGTGAGTTGTGGCTTAAAATACATGATGTCAAGAAATCTAGCATTTGTAATCACCCACTGGATTTAAATAAGTTAATTCAATTTAATTGGTTTCTAAGGGGAAGGAAGAAAAAGCAACACAGGAATTCTTGCCACAGGAAGGCATGATTTCTATCTGCAATCTAACACAATTAGTGGAGTAGGATTCAGTTACTGAAGGCAAAAAAGAAGGCAAATCAAGAGTCAATTGAGTTGCTGCAAAATTTAATATCTTGCTGTCATCTTTGTTCTTAGTACAGAGTTGCTGTAGCAACAGACCAAAAAAAGAACTTGCACTAGAGGAGGAGCTTGCTGCTCTTTTAACAATGTCTTTTTATCATCCCTGAATTACTGTTTATGGACAATCAATCACATTTAGCAGTATCAATGACTACAGATACGAGGCCAGATCCTGCAGACATTAAGCCTATCATACAAAGAACTATGTTTTCAGCTCCTCTCTGCAGGTTGTATGATAGCAGTTTTCTTTTGTAGGATTGAGCCCATTTTAGCACATGCAAGATGCAGCTATTCCTTGATCCATTTACATCACCAGTGGCTCTGCACCTTGCAGATTAGGACTGCTTGTGACTATGCATCCTATAAATAAGAAACAGCTTTTCCTACCACTTTCTTTCTGGATGATACAGACAGCATGGTAACTCATGAAAGCTGGGCATGGGAAAGCAGACGGCAGCAGTTTCTGGGCTCATTCCATGAAGCAGACCTTTCAAAATGGTTTGCATCTGAGTCCAGCTGAAGCCAAAGAAACGCTCTAATGTGTCAGTGGCTGTCGAGCACTGACTCGCTTTCTGACATCTGGGTCACTGCTGCTTATTGCCTGCAATTAATTTAGTCACACGTGATCTCCATTTCTCCATCTGCAATGCAAACTTACTGATCGTATTTTTAAGCGCTTTGGGATCCATAACGTGTGACCACAGCATCCTGCAGCCACGAACCTACCGCAGCCGAGCGGGAGCTGTGCACGGGGACGGGGTCCGCCTGTCCACGTGCCCGGCTGTGAAACTGCTCCTCGCCCCCCTCCCGCCGCCAGCGGGACCAGACCCCTCACAGCCCGGGTGCGGCGGTCCCCACGCGGTGACACGCTCCTGCTTTCTGTGCCTGAATCCAGCAGCACCACAGCGCGTTTCCTTGGGCAGTATTTGCCAGCAGCGCACAGAAGCAAGGGCTGCTAAAGACCCCGCTCCGTGAGCCCGCGCCGCACCGGGGCCGGGCGTTCCCAGCGGCAGCGAGGGGCACGGGGCAGGAGGGGCCGTGGCTGGGCACAGGGCCCGCTGGGCTGGGAGCGGCTCTGATCAGGGCCACCGAGCTCCTGGGCACAGCCCACGTTCTCCTCGGTAAACAGTGCTAGCATTCCTGCTCCTCTGCGGGTACTCTCACGTCCATCGCTGCAAAGCTTCACACACAGGCTGGCTATCACTGCTGCCTGGCCAGCGTGAACCGAGAGCTCCCGCTCCCTCATTCGTGGCACGTTACACAGCAGAACACAGCACCGTTGACTTTTTGCAGAGATTCACCCTACATTTGCCATTGTTCTTAACTTCACCCCGTCACCCTCACTCCAGCTTCATTAGCGGCCCTGAGCAGCGCTGCAGAGCGACGAACGCGGTGCCGGCAGCGCGGGGATGCTCGCAGCTGGAGGCCGGTGGCAGGCAGCGGCCAGGGGGGCTCCAGGGCCCCCCAGGCAAGCACCCCGCAGGCACCCGCGGCTGGATCCCGGCGCTCAGGGACGCCCAAGCCCTCGCCCCTTTGTTCGGCGCCCGGTCGCACAGCCCCGCGTCGCCGGGGGCTTCCAGCAGGAGAGGAGAAAAGGAAAAGCCTGGGAAACTGCGACGGCACTGTTTCGCCCAGACAAAGCGCTATTGTCCGGGGCTCAGAGATGCATTTTAGTAGGCCAGGGTGTCCTCTGCGGAGCGCAGCCCGGCGAGGCACACAAGCTGAGGGGAAGCTGCATGCAGGGCCTTCTGTTTAAAGTGACAGCAATTGATGAAGGAAGGGGGCCAAATGGAAAACACGCCTTTCAAGGAGAATTCAGCCCTCATTAGAGCTGAATAAAGCCGGCCAAGGGGGCCTTCTCCTGGTGAAGCCCAGGGCTCCAGCTACATTCACAACTTCACTGTAAATTCCAGCACGACAGTGTCATTTCCTGAAATGAGAGTGGAAAGTTTTGTGTTTTTTTTGAAGCACCTCTTCTCAGTAAAACACGCCTGAGGAGGAAGCCCTTCCTCTCTTTCATGGCTCAACCACACAGCTCTCCAAATGTGCAAAAGGAGGGGAAGGAAAACGGTCAGGGCTTTTGCCACTTTTTTTTTTTTTTTCTCTCCTTGGAGAAAGGTTGATCACAGAGGATCTTACTTATCTGTTTGAGCTAAATTTCACCTGACAGAGGAGAGACTATTCCTGTTACAGTCCTCTGTGCTACTCAGGACAATAAAAAGCATTCATAAAGGGGAAAACACGGGAAAGAAAAGTGCAGTGAAGAAAGATCAAAATGAGAAACTTCAGTGTTATCACACCCATAAACGCCATACGGGGCTGGGAAACGCACTTGTGTTGCCACAAGCAGCGACACGAGGCTCACGCGGCCATCTCACCTCCCACGCCCGGCTCTGCCCGAGCTCCCCGCATGCCCCTGCCTCCGCTGCATCCTCTGCGTGGCCGCCACAGGGCAAGCGCCCTCACTCCCCGCGAACACTGAGGCAACGAAACACAGGTGTCCCCCGTCGGCGTTCGCTCATTTCTTTTCCTTGTGGCAAACAGCGCACTGCCAGCAGATACGTTTGTGCAAGTGGGGTTTTTGCAGAAATCTCGATGTTAGCAGAATCTAAGAGCGACAGCAAATTGGGAACCCTTCGGGTGCCCAGAAGGCTTGGAGGCAAGCCGTGCCAAACTGCAAAGGACACGACTGCCCGGCTCTTACACACGCCTCGCCACGCGGCGCTGAGCTGCCCGTGCGCGAGGAGCGGGCTGGCTGGGGCTGGGGCTGGGGCTGGGGCCAGCTCAGCAAGCTGGGTGCAGCGACGAGGCGTCTTGCGGAAGGGCTGTGCAAGAGCCTCCCCATCGACCGGCACGTCGCTGCTGGGGGGGCAACCACAGCTTCGCACCCCTGTGCCCCAGAACTGGGGCTAAGCCCTAGGAGGTCTTACAGCCTGTGCCAATGTCTCTGCTGCTGCGGCCAGACTCGGCCTGTCTGAGGCAGCCTGTCCGTACCGCTCTGCGGGCAGACATACGCCAAGCTCAGTGACCAGAGGAATGCTCTTTGCAGAGCCCCCAGCCGCCAGCACTGCCCAGCCACAGTCGTCAGTCACAGGCGACACGTGGGACGTTGTACAGCAGCGGCTCGCTTCCCCACCGCCCGCTCCTCTCAGTGACGACCGCTGCGTGGCTGCACGTGGGCTGAGCGCGGCAGCAGCACCGACACCTTCGTATGGACACAGCAGCAGTGGTGCTGGGACCCGGCAGCCCAGCCCGTGCACCTCAGCAGCCCCAAGGGGCTGAAGGTTTGATGACAACATCTGAGGTCTCGCTCCCTTAGGCAGACCACCTGGAGAAATGAACTGCTTTAGGAGCCCTAGACAAAAAGGAATGGATTCAGTGCATTATTCACAACTGTTGCATCCTATGGATTATTGCCACTGGCCGCAGACACGGAAACACCAGCACTCCCATTATAAGTTGATTCCAAAGTTCTTGCCTTCCATATTAATTTATCAGACCGGGATTTTCTGACTTCCCTCACCAACTCAGCTGAATGCAAAGTAGCTTAGGATAATCCCAGCCGTATGAGTGGAAGGGCCAGCGTGAAGAGGGAACAGCCCGCACGCTCAGGGGCTGGCTCCCCCCGGTTTCTGTTGTGGCAGAAAACCGTTCAGTCTGCACCACCGCAACAAGCAACTTCTATCAGCCTTTGTTCCCCCAGACATTTTGCTGCCCTTCTGCTAAGGCCCAGGCTACCCCAGGGTTGCCTGTAAGGTAAAGCCAACCCTTGGTACAAGCCATGCAACACGGCACATTTTTTTATATTTTCACATGGTAAAAAAAGAAGGAAAGCACTTGCAGTTATTACTGTTACTACACAGTGAGGTCCAAGAAAGAACCCCATTGTGACTGATTGGCTTAATAAGGCTAAGGAAAAGAGAGAAAGCTAGAACAGAACACGCCAAGAAGAGAACAGGACACCGAAGGAAAAGGATGAGAGAGGTAACGCAGGAGAGAAGAAAACTGAGGCGGGGTAATGCTGAAAGTAACAGCACAGGCCCTGCTGTCACTGTGGGAGCGAAACCCAAACCCTCCTGGTCGGCGCCAGTGCCGCCGCACACCGGCAGCCCCGGGAAGCGCTGCCTGTGGGCAGCGGCGAGGCAGGGCCCTACCGCAGCCCTTGCTTTGTGTTCTGCTCCGAGCTCCCGCCTTTCACACCATGCACGTTCTGGCACTTGGCTATGAGAGCATCTTGGGAGCAAAACCAGACTTGCATTCACATCGGCACCTACAAGTCCTGAAGGTGCAGCTGTGGCTGGTGAAAGTCAGCCAGCCTGGCAAAACCTGCAATGGGGGAAACTGAACTGAGATGAGCAGGAAGGCTTTCTGGGCTGCGAGCCTTCAGTGTTCCCTCCTCATTCGCAGTAAACAGCACGCACAGGTAGCGTCTGTCGAGAGCCTCCTCCCAGCAGGCACATACCCTGCGGTGGCAACTGCACTGGTCCCAAGCCTGCACCCCAGCCGGGCGCAAGCTAGCGGCTCGGGGCCTGTGCAGCCCTTGGTGGTGGTCCCCGTCCCTCCTCGGTGCTGCCTGAACGCGGGTTTTCTTCCCAATTAACTAGAACTGAAGCTGCTGCTCTGACTAGATAAGGGAGCTGTTTTCAGGAACAAGCTGCAGGAGGAGTGAAACTCCCCCAGAACCAGCGAAGAAGCACAAAAGAAATACAATGAGCAGCAGAGGCTGGACAGTGTTAATTATATTGCTTGATCAACGGCAGCTGTTGATTGATCATCCCCAAACCAGATCTGTGTGAGTCCTGGGAGAACCCGTCTGTTTCTCATCCAGCTCCTGTTTCTGAGCCAGCAGCTGCAAAACCAGATTGGAAAATACAGAGAGGGTCTGGGCAAAAGCTCCGTCGGAACCTGGACTTGCAGCCAGCACCACGCTGTGCCTTGATGCCTTCACAGAAACAGCAGCAGGGCGATGCTACAGACAGCCGTGTTCTAGGGCATCGCTGGAGTCTGCATCAAAAGCCACCTGAAGTCAATAGATCTTCTCCCACTGATTCCAGCTGGCTCTGGGTCAGTTTCAGGCATATTTTGAGGAGGGCCTTTGCAAAGCTAATGCACTCTCACAACCCAAAGTATTGGATTTGGCTGAAGAAAAGCTAGGCCCTCTTCCTATATGGAGAAGCTATGGCAGGCATTGCTGGCGTTCCTGTAGCAGTCAGTCACAACCTCTGCTGAAAGCACTGCCACCGTGGCACTGCTGCAGGACCACACCACGCGTCCCAGGGCCCGACAAAGCCCAGGTCACCCGGTTGTGCCCCGCTTTGAATAGAGCCAGGGTTAACCTACACCGTCACACATCCGCCAGCCAGCGCTGCTGGCGGGAGGCGGGGGAGGCCTGGCCCCGAGCGGCACGGCCCGGCCCGAAGCAGCCAGAGGCCTGCTGACGGCAACATGTCTGCCGGCGGGCAGTTTCCCACAGGGGAGAAAGGACATGTAGGAGCACGGCTCAACCTCCCCTAGCATAGCTGAAGCAACACGGGCACTTTGCTGGTGTGCTGTACAACACGCCAGGCACTGGCAAGTGCTCCTTCTAGGCCGGCACGGGACCTTGGGCAGATGTCCACAGCAATGGGACGCTACCACCCCGAGCCATTTGTTGCCATCGTCTGAGGAGGGCCCCAGAGCCGGGTCTCAGCTGTGAGGACTCTGATGCTCCCAGCACCCCCCCTCGCACGGCAGCTCTGGTAGAGGCTCGGGGCTGGGCATTGGCACAGGGGGGAACTCGCAGACCCCACTCTGCTCACCACCACCTCCACCTCCACCTCCATCACCTCCACCTCCACCACCACCTCCACCTCCACCACCACCGCATCCACCACCGCTACCACCGGTGCAGGTGCTTTTGGCATGGGAGCGGTAACAGCCAGTTGGTGAGGAAGGGGAGTAGTATTTAAACCGCCACAGTAATTAGCTTGGGCACAACTGTCCAGGCCCCAGCTGTGGCCTCTCCTGGCTGTGACTGCAGCATGCAGAGTGACGCCAGAAGTGAAACAAGGGCAGCAATCTGCTCTTATGTTTTTAAAGCCCTGTTTGCTTCCCTCTATTCCCAGCAACACTGTGCTTTGGGGTTGAAAATTTGTGTGCATAGTGAATCTAACTTGATTTTTATCACCTTTGTCTCCCTCCTGTTCTGCCCACTGTGCTGGGCTCCTGTTCCACTGCAGTTGCGGGCAGATTTAGTGTGGTGGGACGCTGCCTAGCAGTGGCTGGCAGAGCTTCGGCGTGAAGGCAAGTGTCACATAATAAATAATCTATTGATAAGCTGCGGAAGCTTTCACAGCCCTGAGACCCAGGGAGGAATGGATTTTTAGCAATAGCAAAAAAACAATTTTATTTGAGCACATTATTCTGGTTGGGGAGCTGAGCTATGCAAAGAGGAAACGCTGTGTTTGCTGGGCATGCAGCAACTGTGTGGGACTGGGTCAGGAAGGCTCTAAGACTTCTGTCAAAAATAGCAGCCCTGCTGTAGTTCAGTTACACCCTGATGTTTGGTTTCTTTTCTCCCTTTTTTTAAACTCATCATGTGTTGACTGACTGTGCTTCTTTTGCAGCTCTGTGAAACAGAAGGTGCGCAGAGAAACTGAGCTTCTGTTTGTCACCCAAGGTCGGTCCCTGCAGTCACCTGGAGTGAGCTGCATCTCCGTCCCCAGGAGAGACACGTGTTGCAGTTCCAGGACCCAGAACGGGTCGGTTCCTCTGGTGGTGCCATTTGATGAGGCTCATATGAAGCCCTCATTCTAGACCAGACCAGCAAAGTCCCAGCATGTCCTAAGTACAGCCATGACTGCTTTCCAGAGAAAAAGCTGCACAAATTTGTATTTGCACTGATTTGGCACTCATTTCTCATGTGCCAATTATTATGATATATTTCCTTTTCCTACCATCCCCCTAATCAGTAAGAAAAATCTGTTTTATAGTGATAGTGGCATATCCATTAGCTATTATTTACATGTATATAGATTCATAGATGGTTAAACGTATTTTGATACAAATGCCTTGAGGAGGAAAAGAGAAGGAGGACAAAAGATATTTTGTCATAACACAATAAAAAGCATGAGAAAAGCTAATGGTTTAACAATACTAGAAAAAAAAAAGAAAAAGAAAAAATGACTGTGCATTTTTAATATCTGTGGTTATCCATCTCAAGGAAAAAGACCACCCTCCCAAAGCAAGCAAAACGATGCTCAGAGCAGCAGTCCTAGAGGAATGAAAAGCCGAGTCAGACCTGCCGTGATGAAACAGCGGGGTGCAGGAGCACCGGGCTCCAAAGCACCATCGTTAATTGCTCCCCTGCCAAAAGAAAGGCGCTGGTTACTTAATGAGAGATGCCCACAGGCAAATCCCCGCTCGGGGCTGAGGGGCCGGGGCAGCGCTGCTGACCGGGGCGGCTCTGCCCAGCGTCCTCCCGCCTCTTGCCCGCGCCCCTGCAGGTGGGGACCTGGTGCCCAAAGCAGCAGCCGCAGCCGGCTCGGCTCCCTCGCCCCGCGCTGCACCCGCGCAGCGCCGCACTCACACCCACGGAAAACTTCCATCTGCTTAGGGCTCTCCAGAAACACAGCGAGAAACACAGGCACTGACCTCCCTGAAAATCATGAACAAAAGCTTGAGTTAGCCACCTCCAAAGGCAAAGCGGAGACAGAGCTTCCATGTTTTAGTTTTCAACTTCATAGACAGCCAGATGGATTTTTTAAATTAATTTCACTGCTAGAAAATATGGCAGCGACCTTGACTACCTGCATGAAGTTTACGAGCGAGCTGTGCCTCCCTGCACTGGAATTTCACAGCATTGCAGAGCATGACATCAAGTGAGCTCTCACTGTAAAAACACCTCTCTTGTCTGTAAGGACATGACCCCGCATTATGGGGCAACTGTTCCAAAGCACTGGCATTTTGTGGATGTCTATGGGATGCAACAGCTCCAAAATTTGAGGAGAGGAGCAAATCACATGTGCAAAACGGGCATCCCCAGTGCCCTACCAGCTGTGCGTGTGCTCGCCCACAGCAGTGCAAAATGATGCTCTCCAATCCAGCTGGCGACTTCAACAGCCACACAAATGACAACACAGCCTGTGTGCTTGCAGGAATGCAAGGCCAGCCTTGCTTGTACGAGAGACAATATTTTGGGGGAGATTTTAGTTTAAAATGCTGGTGTGAAGAGAGATCTCTCTCCTTCTATTTAAAATATTTCAAAGAGGCATTTAGCTCTTGAGGAAGAGACAAGCCTGAAAATCCTGTCCTGACAAAGGAAAATCAGAACAGACAGGACGAGGTGAGAGAGGAAACAAGGGAACAAAATCTGAAATTGCCCCGCACTTCACCATCAGAGCCCACAGGCTGAGCGCCGGCAGCACTTTGTGTTCCCGCGAGACACCGAGCATCGCGCAAGGCGTTGACACTGACCGAGCTGCTCGTCAGCCTTCAGCTGCAAGGCAAGGCCAGCCTGTCCTCCAGAACGGCCCCGGCGCACTGGCCCAGCGCAGGCACGGCGGGGCCGAATTTCACCCTGCCTCTTGGCCGTGCCTGGCCGAGATGGGTGCCACGCGGCACAGGCGCCTCGTGATGCCCGAGCAAACGGCACCCGGGTGGGCTGGGGTGGCCGAGCCAAGGAGCACGGACATGCCCCGGCTTTCCCAGCCACACCACCAGCGACGCAAACGTTCCTCGGCCCCTCGTATGGCTGTCATTCTTAGCATGATGACTTCTCTTCCAGCAAAGGGAGGAAAGCCCGCGGTACGTCGCCGGCTAGCGCAGCGGCCCGCTGCGTGCAGCACAGGGTTGCTGTGCTCCTCCTGCGGCTCTGCAGCTCCGCTCCCGGCTCCTGCTGCTGCAGGACGGTCGGTCGTCTGGCTGCTTTTCGGAGCTGTGCACATGTCTGTTTTAACATGCCATCTTACGTATTATTCTAGAAAAATGCTACTTTCCTCTCATCCCAGAGAAGATAATTAACCTTACATAGATATTACTAAAAGGATTGATCCATATACAGTTTGCGGAATTAAATCACCAACCAGACAATATTAATTATACTGGCTTGCTCATAAATTCATTCAAAAGGATAATAGACACAGTGAGGCACGTAGAGCCTATTTGTTAAGTAGGTAAATCATCTGCACAGGTTTTCTGTTCTGTTGACTATACTTTTAGGAACTCTTCTGCTTTTTCCTGGTTTACATAGCTTTGCTACCGTGAATTCCTTATCAGTTTGTATTCCTAGCAAGAAACTTTACGAGCCCTCAGCTGAAGATCCCCACTGTCTCGGCAAACAGCCGTACACAGGCAGCCCGGGAGGCTCGCCCCGTCCAGGCGCAGTGCCCCGCTGCTGCTCCCCACCCCGCGCGCAGCAGGAGCAGGCGCCCGCTCCTGAACAGGGTGCGGGGAACGGCTGCCAGCACCCCCAAAGTGCCCGGGGCTCCTCGCTGTGGCTGCTCTGAGAGGGCGCGAGGTCAGTTTTAGGAAATAATTAAAGAGCGTCCCAGAAGGATGGTGCCCATGGATGCGACGTAATGTGGAGACAAAATCTGACAGCAGTTCAGAAGAGGCACCGGCTCAGGAGAACAACGTGCATTTCAAGTAGGTGATAATCCCATTGAAAAAAAGCACTGAAACTGCATTGACTGCTTACACAGCTCTTTTCATGTCACAGGCTGAAGGGCCTATTCAATCCCCCCCTCCTTTATGGGCAAATTTGAGGCCTCCTGCTCGCAGGCAGCATGACCCCGACCTCTGCAGGTTCTTACAGCATCCTCGTACCACGTGAGCATCTCCATTACGCTCCTCCAGTCATTGCACAGCATCACCAACCCTCTCACCTACCCTCTGGTCATCTCCTCATTCTCCGTTCACTTAGAAGCACGTGTGGAACAGGGCGTTTTCACAGAGCTTTTGTCTGGGATTTTAGTTTTTGTTTTTTCCCCCAGGAAGATATGCAGATAGTGCAGAAATACTTGCGGAAAAAGACCAAAAGCTGTATCTAGCATTTACAGTTCCTTTCTTTTCTACAAGGCTAAGGAAAACAGTGCTGGGAGATGCGTTTTTTTCTCAGTCACCATCCTGGCGGTTGCTTTATCTTATTTCTTTAAGCCTTGGCATCCTTCCCATGTCCTCTTTCATTCCTGGTCTGGGTTCTTCTGAGCTGTTTCATTGCCAGCTTTTGGCATCTAGCCCTTGGCATGCACTTAAGGGGAGGAAATTGAGCTGACACCAGCATCAGAGCCTGCTGCAGCCTAATAGAGAATATGCTGTATGAGCACAGACCTGGGCCAGAACAGAGGGAGCACTATTTCCTGAGAAAATCAGCAATGTCACTAGTTTCATAACCAGCAAACTTGAGCCAGGCTATAGAAGAGCATGCAAAATGCTGCAGCCATTCAACTGCAAATGGTTTAAAAACGCTACCGAATCTCTGATAACCCATGCAAGACTTCTGCTCTAACACACTCTGCACAAAATTAAATACCACTAACCCGTAACTGACTTTTCACACAAGTGTAGTTCAGGTTTGAATTGAAGTTACATTTTCTACATGAGGAAAGAGTTGTTGCCCCCTGTTCCCTCAGCTGTCGCTTCGCATCCCTAACAGCGGCAGTTCACAAAGTACCCTGGTTAAAAAAGAGGAGCCAGGTCAACAGAAATAGTGACAGATGCCTGCATACTCTCCTATACGGTGAACGCACCAGGGAATCGCTGCGCAAGGAAAGCTGAACATTTGGGAAAACTGGTGGCTTCCTGAAATTCATTTCCTCATGCTGTTTTACCCCACAAAGTAACTCTCAACTGACCGCACAACGCTCTCCTTGCCCGCGGGGAGCCGCACCTGACACCCGGCAGCGTCACGCTGCGGCAGCTTCACCGCAGCCCCCGGCGTGCAGGCAGCCTGGCCCCCGGCCGCCGCCTCACGTGTGCACCGCGTAAAGCATCCCCAAAGCACCGCACGCACCGCTTGCTGCCAAGACAAACTGCAAAAGCAGGGAACACACGTGGGTAACGGGTGGGATTTTTATATCCGCTGAAACAAAATCTCACAGACTCAAATTTGGGCGAATGACCTGTATCAGCAGTAAATTGAATTCATTACTCCAGAAGGGTCGTTCTGGCCATATGAAGAGTTTGATGATCTGTCATGTTTCATAATTCCAGTCCCACATCTCGACTCTGTGGCTTCGCTGCTCTGCAGCCAAAGACAAATCCCGGTCGTGCACTCACAAGGCTCCCCCAGGCGAAGGGCGAGGCACGCTGGTGGGGCAGCGCCGGGAAGAAGACGGCCTTGCCAGGGGACTGCTGCCGCCAGTCCTGGGGACCAACCAGTGCGGAATTACTGGGACAACTGCAAGTATTTCATATGAGCCATGTCTGATGAAAAAGTCTGTGATTCCGTAACAGCCACGTAGTCATGGATATAGAACAAACAAATTATTAAATGGGAGAAACACAGTGAGAAGATGTAAATCTGGAGTTCGTTCTAGACTCTGCTCCCTGTGCAGTTGCACAACTTTCCCAGCTTCACTTTGAAATACCGTCACCATTTAATGGCAAGTAGCTGGGGCTCAAGCGAAGCCCAGATTCCCCACAGAGAGTTTCACAGATTGAGTTCAATGGCACCTAACTCAGGAGGCTTCTCCCCTCGCCCTCTTGACAATGCCAGTGACAGTGTTGTAGAATTGTAAGTAATTGTAAGTAACGACTCAGACACCTCCTTAAAAAGAGCATTCACCGCAACATGTAAACCAGAACACGCAAGGGGGTTGTTTCTAGCCTAAAAAAGCACATCGATGTCTAGGGAATTCCTACAGACCAGTGGTGCTTCCTGAGACTCTAACGATGGCTGTAGGTTTGGAATGGAATCGTAGTTAGTAAGCCTGAGCTTTCATCTTATTTATTTACTTCATCTTTTAAAAATAATTTAGCATGAAGGTGCAGCAGTAAGCAACATGGTATCTGGGATTATTTCCTTCCCTAGACAAGGAAAGTCGGTGCAGCACGGCAGCATGAGGCACGTGCACTCTGCACAGCTCGCCGTGTGAGAGGGCGAGCACCAGGGACCTCAGAACTGCTGCTGGGAAGAGCAAGGGGTGGAAAACGCAGCGCGTACACATTGCTGCCTCTCATCCCGCTGCTCCCCACGCAGCACTTCCAAACCAGAAGGAGACTGTGCCGCAAGCCGGCACCTTCCCGCTACCGACATCGGACACAAGGGGATGGATGAGGAGGCTACGCAGGCTGCAGGGGAGCGAGAGGAGAGTCGAGCGGCGAGGCACGTGCGGAGCGGAACCACAGGCTCCAGCTGCCAGAACGCAGGGTAAACAGGACTGGGAGGCAGCGGGAGGAAAAAAGTCGCAGATTTCCCTCAGCCGCTCCAGAAGCGTCCCGGCCCTGTGGCGGCTCCCGTCGGGCGGGCAGGAGCTGCGGCGGGGCTGCGTCCCCCGGCTGCTGGCAGGGGGGCACCAAGGTCCCGCGGCCCCGCGCCCGCACCTGCTGCCCCCGCAGCTCACGGTCAGGTGCTCGGGAGCCCGTGACCAGGGGCCTGACCGCTTCGTCCTGCGCTTTGAGTGGTTTAAGCCAGAATTTGCACAGCAGGAATTCCAAGCTGTTAATACAAAATGCAAGCTGAGAGCACAAAGTCCTGGTGTCGCTGTAGAAGCAACGGTCGAGAAGAGGAATCCCCTTGTAACAGACATGTTCAGACTCAGAACACATGCAGCCAAACTCTGAAATCATTCAAATGTTTGGGTGGTGTTTTTTTTTAAAACAAGAAAGATATCACAGCATTCTTTTATTTAAAACTTTCATTTCACCTGTTCTCCCTATCTGTAAAAGGGGGGTGAAGGTTCTGAGCATTTGTTTTAGAGCGTTTTCAGAATGGTTCACAAGTGCTAAATTTTCTTGTTAGATCTGGCGAGCAGGCAGCATTAGAGCCGTTCGGTTTAGAATTGCATTTCATAGCTCTCTTTGTCGAAGTGAACTCAGTCCCTCCTGAAACCTGACCCAAAACCCCACTCTTCCTATTCCTCTTGGTCAGCAGAGGCTTGTTGCCCATTGAGCCATTCTCATTCAATCAGCTAAAACACAAAAGCCGTGCACGCCTGCATTTGCATTCTTCCCATCTGGTAATAGTCACGAAGTTAGCAAAATCTCTAACCGGCTCCTCTTTTTATCCTGCCCAAATGTAGAAGAGAAATTTCTCACAATATTACCATTTTGAACCCTTAGAATTCCACATGCCTTTCTTCTTCCATCTCACCTTCCCTAAGGAGGTGGAAGCACTAAAACCATTATCCATTTCTTCTCTTCCAATTGCCTTTCCACGTGCAGGAGGCAAGTATTCTCTCCACATAATAATTTCTTTTTAACAAACAGTGAAGCACAGAGATGGAAGCATCACCTGAATCATGATATAGCTTTCACTGTTCTTCATGTACAAATACTCAGAAAAATTATTTGTAACACATTGGCACAGATTTTTTTCATCCAGCAATCTCGAAGCACAAGGGAACGCTGGCTCCAGGTTAATGCAGATGTGTTGTTACTCTCATGCAAGTCTTTTCACCACACCTTGTTCTCACCTTGGTTACGTTCCCTCTTTCATACATCTGCAGCATTCAGATCTCTCACTGTCAAGATCAGAGAAGGCTCATTTCTCTTGAAGAGAGACGTACCTTTGGAAATTAGATTTCTGATCTGTACGTGCCAGTGCTTCTAGATGTGGAAACACTTTTGTTAGCAAACGAACGTAGTTCACTGGACCAAATGAAGTACTTACCATATCCCACTAAAAGGCATAGACGAAATTGAACAGATCTTGCACTGCAAGTGTCGTATCTAGTTTCTTTCTGTGTGTTAAATGGAATCACAAAGGATAAGTAGGCTTCTGTACTTTCACTCATGGAAACTCCCTCCCAGCGCGACTCGCAGTAGGACCAGCTTCCTGCCAGCATAAGCTCCTATTTGCAGTTACTTCTAAGCACAAACTCTTCTGATATGAAATCAGAAGTACAGGGATACAATGCCAAAGGTACATTTGTAAAACAGAATTCAAGTAGGCAAACAAACTCTTTGCTTCACCTGTTAAAAGACAAAGCAGGCTTTCCACTTAAAAACAGTTATGCTTAAAATAACAAATGAATTTTTACTAGTAAATCAGTTTAATGGACTTAAAAAAGAAAAGGCTCCCAAAAAAGTCTTTTAAGAAAGTTAGTGTTTGCCAGTGTTCTTTCAAATATCCTTAGCAGAAAGATTTCCATTTAGTAACATAATTTAAATCTCCTATGTAGGACATATCTGAAGAAATCAGATGCAGCTGCAATGAGCATTCAGGTTATACGCAGACTAAGATAATTCTCAACAGAATCCTTGTCACAAAGGTTACTCAAATTTTTGCCAAGCTACCTTTAAGAAGTTGCTGTAATTTCCCAGTAAAGCCAATGGAACCCCACTCGAGCGCAGACAAAGCCCTCTGCTTCCTCGCTTGCCATTCACGGAGCAGTCCCCACGCGGCTGCAGGGAGAGCACAGTACCCACTAACTCCGCACACACGTCACCCCGAATGTCACTGTGGTCCACTTGAAATGTGCTAGAGTAATTTTGCTTTTTCTACCACAGAAATGACTAACAATGAGTGGGAAACAATTGACTAGCCATGACCAAAGGGCTGAAACAACAGCTTTTGCGTACGGACAGTTTTACTGACAGGTGCTTATTACGATGACTTCAGAGAAAGAAAGAGGTCAGAGCACGTATGTGCCACCACTTCGAATACAGCAGTCTGGTTCTATACAAAAGAGGCTGAAAATGTTTTTTCTCAGCTCAAAATATGTGAGCTAGCAAGATTGCTGAGCATCTAAAACCCATTTGAAAACATGGTTTAACATGACAGCCATCAGAGCAATAGCTAGGAGTCTTAGGAATCCCTGCATCCCCATAGCAGGGTCACAGAGTTTAACAGCAGGTAAATTAATAGAACTCTTTCGATATTACCACACGTTATAGATCTTGTAAGAGTCCATCCTAGAGAATAATTAAAAAGACTTTATAAGACTTTATAAGATTTTTTTCTGGAGAAAACAAAAAAGAGACTTTATCATTCTATTAGAGTCTGTTCTGGCCCCTAGGTGATATTTGGCAGGTCTTTTAATATGCAAGCTGCAATTTACTCGCTAATAAATTAGCTGTTAGGAAAACAAAGCTTCACATGAAAGGTATTAGTAAAACACAAATGCAAACTACGAAGATGCTCATCAGCATTCACGGTATCACACAGAAGCTGTATATTCTTGCAGCATCAGTATCCTTTTGCACTCAGTTAGGAACTAATCAAACATGCCCGATCTAACGAAAGCACGACAACGCGCATCGCGGGGTACTTGCAGTGCGGGGAACTGTGTTATCCTTGCACCGCCCCCCCATTTCCTTCCCCCATTTTTTTAAGAAAAGATAGTTACATTTTTGGTCAAATTCTCTTAGGAGTCACGCTTTTTAGATCACATTCTTTCCACCTTCTGAGTACTCTCCCTTCTTTTGGAAGTGCAACGCCCAGACCTAGACGCAGCCGGGGCCCTGCCGGAGCCCCACGAGCAGGCGGGTTCCCCCACCCACGCCCGTCGTGCCCCTGTCGGTCCGTCTCCGCGCGAGGACTGCCTTCCTGCCCAACGCGACGCTGGGGGCTGGCACCCGCCCGTGACCCACGCCTGCGCTCACCTCCCGCTGCGTCCCACCTCCCGAGCTGCGTATCCGTGCTCGAGAAGAGCACGCCTGGCGCTCATCACTCGTACCAGCATCCTCTCCTGAGCTTCATTTCAAATCCCAACCCTCTCCTCCAGCACTCCTGGAGTCCCTTCAAGCTCAGCGTTATCTGCAAACCTAACACGGGCTTTTCTCTGGTCTGTCATCCAAACCGTTAACGAAAACACTGAACAGAGCCAAAAGGCAGAAAGGTAGGTCTGCAGGACGCCACAGGCCGTGCAGCCGTGGCCGAGAGCTGCTTTAGGAAGGGGACGGAGAACAACACAGAGAGCCCGGCCTCACTGCACAGGCTGACGGCGTGGCCCCGGTGCACCCCACCTTGCCCCAGCGCGGGACCCCAGCCCCTGCGGGGGCTCGGCCAGCGCAGTGCGACGCAGCCCGCACACGCGACTTTCAGGTGGCCACCGCGTGACAGAAGCGGGCAGCGCTCTCGTCACAGGACTACAATATTCCGGCCAGGTGACTGTACAAAGCCCTCTCTGCGGTATGACCGGGCATTCGCGTTTCTTACCATGTACTGGGGTGCCTGCTTTTTGTTCACAAAGCAGCAGAGCAGCCCTTGGGATGGGATGACCAGGAGCAGGTTTCAGGCCAAAATAGTTCTTGACAGAGTTCAGATCTTGCTCATGATGTTAGCAACAACAAAAAGGAAAGAGTGGCAAATTCCAACAGGCATTAGAAATGTGCTCCCTACCCCCGTAATACGTAAACAGACTGGTGAAAGCATTGTCAAAGAGTATTTGAGGAGAAAAAAAGAGCAGAACTCAAACTAATTTATTTTAATAAAAAGAGCAGAATGAAAAATATGAGTGGATGCTAAAAGTTTTAGAAGAGAGATTAAATCTTATGCCTCATAACTGAAATCAACCTAATTAGTAACAACTGTGAGGTTTCCTGGCCTGCTACAGAATCATCCAGTTCTGGTCAGTGAGGAAGTTTAGAGTGACTTAGCCATTCAGAAACTTCCCATAGGACCGGGCTGTTTCGGTGAGGAGAAATCATCCAGGCTTGGCCTACACTTGAATTGGGCAGCACAGTTATTTTGGTTAGGATGAGGAAAGACATCCCTAACACGCACGGCTAACCCACCGCTGACACAAACCATTTATACCAACGGAAAGACCTCTGCTGCTGTGCCCAGGGAGCTGCTTTCTTCCCAGATCTGCTCGTTTCCCTCCCGCACATACACAGCAATCTCCTCCGGCTCCGCTGCCTTGGCTCGGGCAGCACGCCCTGGGAAGGGCAAGCTGGTGTAAAGACAGGGCTCTGAAGATGTCAGCTTAGCAGAATTTCTTTTATTAGGGGACGGGAGCAGGGGTAGCTGGGGGAACAACTCAAAACAAAGTTTCCATGAGCTGTATTCCCCTCTCCTCCCACTACCACTACGATTAGAGCAACTGATAATATTTTGCCTTCAAAGTTTGCCTCATGAAAGAATTAAACAGATTTCAGCTTCAGGAATGCACATATCCTGTGGCAGTCGGTGCATTCATCAAAACAGCCAGAGGCTGCAATTTGCACAGCATTAACTGGGACAAGCATGTCTCCGTTTCAGATTCCCGTTATTACAGCTCCCTTTCAATTAAGCTACTCTCTGGAAGTAGGAGAGAGAAAGCAGATTTGCTTCCTTTAAATTATCCATCGGTCCATGGCAATGGTCTCCTTCTGCAGCCCTTCTCTTGTGTGTGGTCTCGCTGCTCAAGCGCATTATTTAAAACACATGAGCACAGCCTGCTTGGTTCGCAATGCTGACTGAAGCTGAAGCACACAGGGAAACCCTCGGCCGCAGGAAGGGTTTGACAGCCGTTCTGACTCAGGCCGCGCAGCAGGAGGCGAGGTTTTACACACGCGTGTGCTCCCACGCGCAGCAATCGAAGCCAGCCAGCTGCCGGTGCCAGACCCCGCTGCGCTGCCCGGCCGCGGCTCCCGGCACAGCCACCGACGCGAGCCGGGACGCACCCCGAGCGCCGCGCGCTGTCCCGCGGGAAGAACCGGCAAACGCGCAGGGCACTGAATAAACCTCGAGCCTGTGGCAAGGCTGCCGCTAGCGTGACTCCGCGTACAGAGGCAGTAAGCTCAAGCACGATTTCGTCCCAGCTGCGTGAGCTGGCCGTGCGGGGAGGTTCTGGCTGGCGATGGGAGGATCGGGCAGCCCAGCCAAACTCGGAGCTGCTTCTCTCAGCAGCCACCAGATGATGCTTTGCCATTTCCATTAAGAATTCCTCGGGAGACAAACTTTCCTCATTAACGAGAAACATTCTACAAATATGGGCAAGTCTTGACAGCGGCACGGCAGATCCACTGCGGTAATTGAACCATCTCTTCTGCTCACAATATTGAAGCCTGGGTTCGTTTTATGATAATTTCTGCAGAGGGACTTCTATTCTGCCTCCGTGCAGGCAGGGGAGCCGTCACATCTAGAGAAGGCAATTTCAACAACAGATGGACTGAGCATTGCATAAACCTGCCTTGGGTTTGAAAGATGGTATATGAGCGACCCTGTTTACTCAAAGACCCCGTCACGGGGTGTCCTATCACAAGAAACAAATTTGTTTGCGTATGCCACTCTTCCCCTTAAACTAGCTCAGCAGGCGCTTTGGCAAATCTCTGTTTTCTGCCCGCCAAAGCAGACTCCCGACAGGACTCCCGACCACAAAGCTGTGTCCCAAGCAGGAACAGCAAGCAGTGCTGAGCTCTGCGACCTCTTCTTTTCCCTGCTGAGAGAGCCAGCAGGACTGGAGCCCATTAGACCAGTCAGACTGGTTTGCAGCTTACACCACAGGCTATCTAGCCACACTTCATTCAGACAAAGTTACCAGCACCATTTGAAGTTAAAATACCACGAAGAATCTGGAATTATAAACTACTTCCTCCACCCTTGCTTTCTTTTTTATCGCTGAAGGTCTGTGTAAGAACCTCCTTTTTACGAAGCAAACTTGACTGCCAGTTAGTAAGTAGGTGCTTGTAGGTTAAAAGGTTACCTACAAAAATCCTGAGACTTAGCCCTCATTTCTGTGTTAAATCCATGGAAACTTTCTGTGTAGCAGTGAAGTGCAGCAGAAGAGGGATTAAAACAGTACCGAAAAGCATGCAACAAGAGCGACATTTGGAGAGGAAGTGGTAAAGCTATTGCCCAAAGTCCTCTGAAAGCTGTACTTTCCTAAAGAGGTTACAGAAGGAAAGAGCCCGACACCCCCACGCGCATTATTCACCGAAACACTTTCTATACTGCTCATAAGCTTTTTACATTGGAGGAGCAAACTTTTGATTTCACTTCTCAACGCATATGTTTAAATACAAAGCCAGATGTCTGGCAAGTTTGGTACTCCTGCACCAGGAATGGGAGCAGCAACGAATGACAGAGCATGGATCAGTGCTCTTCAGCCAGCTTGTTTCTAAAGGCATTCGGTAATCACACCACAACAGAGTAACCACTGACATGCCACTCAAGATGTGCATTAACGGCGATTATAGTGCAGAGGAGAGAAAGGGTTAACAGGGAGTTAAGAACAGGATTTAATTCTCCAGTCTAAGGCAGTCATTCAGGATACCCCCAAAAGCAACAATCAGAGCAAAAAAATGATCCAGAGGTCAGAAAATCATGGCACAAGGCCTTTCTATGGAGTCTTTGTGCTGTCATAACAAAGAGGCCTTTACTCACCATATCTGGGTTACCTAATCCATAAGTCCCAAGGTCTCCTTTCTAGGTGAGCAGTTCCCCAGCTAAGGAAAAATACATCTGCAACCTTGGCCATTCCTGGTAGGAGCATCAGCACCAAGAAGGCTGCGTGCAGGACGCTTGAGTAACTTTCTATATGCCCTCAAACTACCATTAAAATCAAACTAGATAAAATCCTTTGGGTGGGGGACATGCCAGTGATGAAAACCTTCTCATAAAGAGACTGCAACTTGATAGATTCACCAGAAAGAATACAACTGGGAAGATGTGAAGCGATTCAAGCTAGGAAACTGGGAAAGTCACCACTCCAGGGTCCTTTTCTCAGCCTCGTCGTTGATACGTTTGTGTGATCTTCAGCAGGCCACGAATCACTCAAGCCTTGGCCAGGAGCTGGGTGCAGCCCCGTTCCTTCAACACGCAGAGACCAGCCAGGCAGTTCTAATAACAGACCTAGAACACTCCAAGGACTTTGGCTGCTTCTTTTGGTGGCATCCTAACTATTAAGGAGTGGAAGGAAGAAGCTTTATATATCAATAAATCAAACCTTAGCTTTTGAATTCCTTTCAGAAAAACAGACCTTATTTCAACAAGAAGACCAGGACAACTCAACCTGGTCCCAGCAGAGCATGGTTTGTGTGCTTTTTGCTACTTTCCCCTCTTCTGTTTTGTAACGAAGATATTATCATTGCCCATTTCATCTTAGAGACCTGCCATTCTTTGCTATCAATTACGCAAGCTTCAGTTAAGTTTGTGTCTAGAGCACCACTCACAAACACAAGAAAAGCTAAGTGACTACCCAGTGAGCCACTGCTGTCACTCCTCAGGCCTAAATTGTTTTATTCCCTCAGTGCCACGTGCAGTGCAAACTGTGGACGCATCTCTCCTAAACCAGAGTGGCGGGACTCTATCACCTCTTGGCATATGACTACACAAAGCATCAGTCGAAGGGAATTCTGTTCATTGACCTCTACGAGGTCCAATAGTCCTCCACTGCCACTTGGTTACCTCTGCTCTCTCATACCCTAATTAGTATCATTTCTCCGCCACGCTTTCTCGCTGTGCAGAATGTCCCATGCCGGATTTTCATTTCCCAAACTCACAGGCTCACTGTGGGTATTACTATCAGCAGTTGCTGCAGAGAACTTCTCCGTGCCAAATGAACAGATAAATGAAAATTACTGCCAGCAATGACTGAATGCACAGCAAGGCTCTCCTCAGCCACGGAGAGGATGGCAAGCAATGGCAGGTTAGAGGAACAAGGAGGAACTAGTGTCCAGTAACATCCGGAATGTCCTTCTCCAACGCTGGTCTGGCAGCGCTCCCAAGCTCTGGAAACGTTTGTGGGCGTGAAACAGTAACAGAGTTAAACCTCATGTTTGCAATCTGATCAACTGCAGAAGCTGGAAGAAAGAAATCTCTGCCGCGTGTCAGAGCCTGGCGATGCATTCATATGGGGAATGAGGACAAGCATTGTGTTATATCAGATGTTCCTCTGTATAAAAGATCCGACTTACCAGGACCAATAACCTGACCCAGGATCAGGAATTCTGCAGTCTGAACGCAGGGGGTGGCTCTTCTGGCTGGAACATTCTCCTTTTCATATAAAACCATTCCTCAAGGAGACAACTTGGACTCTGCCCAACAAGATATGAGAAAGAACTCTGCTCCAAAGCTTTGGAAAGGAACATCAGGCGTGCACTGTATTTAACAGACCTATAAAATACTGGGTCCTGGTTCAAGCTATTGTAAAAAAGCAGTGAGAATAACTAATCATGGGAGCAATTAAACATGCACATGAAGGATTCTCTACTAGTTGATGGTTTTATGTCAAGGTCTTTTTTCAAAACTCTGCTGTAGGCAAACAGAAGATAAAGGCTGGATGCAGGAATTACTGAGTGAGTAACAGACCTGAACAGGAGTCACGAAAATGGCTCTGTCCTTAAAATGAAGTTCAAAGAATTTTACGTTGTTTTTAACGTAGTGTACCAAACCCACACAATTGTCAAATCAACATCTCACCTTGATAGCAAAGAAACTGTAAGGATTTTTATCAAACAGATCCCAGAGTTTTCATTCCCAGCATCACAAAGGATGCCAATAAGGGATCAATTCTACCAGAATACAAAACAGAGGAACCTAATTTCTTACAACCATGCTTTGAATCGTCCTTCCAGCATTAGGCTGACTAAGTCAAAGCCTACTTTCCAGCTAGCCAGCAAGAGTCCCAATTAGGCAGTCTGATGAGAGTGCGCTGAGCCAGGTTCTGACGTCAGTAACGCGCCAATGTAGGTGTTGCTTTGAAACAATGAAAAGCCCAGCTCACGCTACCTATTTAATAGCTTCAAGCTGTAAAAACATTTTTTTTTTTTTTAAAAAGCACCCTCTGGCGCCAGGAGACAGCTCTATCAGACATCACATATGGCTTCATAAGAAAAAATTTGAAGCCACAAACAATCTACTCTATATTTCTGAAAACTGGCTGTCTGAGGCCAGTAGTTACAAGTCCTCAGAGACGGATTTGGTAGTGCTGGAAATCAGACTCACTTTCTCCAAGTTCTTCTAAATTCTTGTGCTTGTTGAGGACTGCGCCCGTAAACCAACAGCCAGAGCAGCTCAGATGCTTCCTCGGGTGACAGGTTTATGGTGAGAGCGTGTGCAAGCTGCTTACAGTGGGGAGAAGGGAAAAATTGCTGGGAAGCAGAATACAATGTTTGTTGTTAACTTTTAGGAAAAGAAATCTACTAAACTACATTGGAAACCACTGGTCAAGCCCAATTTCATTTCTGAAATTTCTTCTATAACTGGTATTATTTTGCATTCCATTCCCAAGGAAAGTTTTCTTTATTGGAAATTCAATGCCCTCTCTAAATTTATTTATGCCCTACCAAATTCACTAAACCAATCCACTAAGTTATTTTTTGGTTACTGTGGTCCAAATTAAGCAAGATCTTTGAATACCTTTCCCTGCTTTCATGAAACTATTAGTGGTGAAAAGTTCTGTGTGCACATTAAGTCTCTCGGTAGACGCGGCTCTGCCAGCAGTTTCCATATAACCAAATTCACAGACAACGAACCTCAGTTACTCTGGGCAGCGGTGTACGCAACGACCGCACGCCTCATCAGTCTGACATTTTAAGTACATCTACAATCTGTAGTAGAGCTTCTCATTCTGTTATCACTTTATCATCCTCTGACTTTCCAGGAAGGTCAGAGCCGCCGCTGCACATGCTACCCTTCCTAGTTGCTAATCATTGGAAGCTGCTAATCATTGCTTGTGTGGTTTTATAGCAAAATCTGCCAGGGGATAGGAAACACAGGATGGTCCCCGGGTTAACAAAACACCAAAATACCTCCAGTAGTAAGGGTTTGCGATGCAATTTCTCACCTTAAGTTGTGAACTATTTGTCTTGGCTTATCACCTACTCGCTTCAGTTCACACCTTTTCTGACTAAAGCGCAGGGCTCAGGGCGCTACAGTAACTAGTGACTAATTCTCCCCAGCCAGTAACCATTACGTTGCCAATTCACTCCTTTGCTGATCTCCGGGTTTCAAGCTAATACTACTTTATACTTCCCTCGGAGATTGGCAAACGTTACACAAACAACTAAGTACAATGCCTTTCTCTCCCACGATGAAATACTAAAACTCAAGAAAAAACAATGAAGAGCACAGCTGACGAAGAGGACAGGAGCTCTGTCTCCCAGGCCACCGCTCCACCGGCCCCACGCGACCAGAAGGGAAGGCCGGGGCTCCCAGCAGCCCAGACGGCCGCTGCGCCCCGGCACGGCCCCGCCGCCTCCTGCTCGCAGCGGNCGGGAGCGGCTCGCGCGAGCTGCCACCCGCACGCACGCGGTCGTTCCATCCACCCACAGCCCGTACCAGCACAGCCTCTTCGGTCCAACGTACTGTGCCAATATCTGACCTGCTACAGAGCATCTTGTCACAATGCTGTGCGTCCTGCTCACACTGTCCTAGAGCCAACGGAGGATTCATCCGCTTGATTTTTACTTCTGAAATCCAAGACTGTTCACCAAAGGTCTCCAGAGACTTTTGTGGAGAAGCTCTGATGCAAAATAGGGGCATGGGGGTACAAAAGAAAAACAGCCAGAAAGCAGCAGTGGAACCTTTGGTGAAGGAAAGGAGTTGGTTGAGTTGTTCAAGGTTCTTTGTTTTTTTCATTTGTTTGCTTGCTTCACGATCTACAGTCAAACAACATTTTTGAAAACTTCTGCATTTTTAAAGATTTGTCACCCTAGTTGCCTTACTTAGGCATGAACTGAAAGAATCCGCTCAGCTGTCTAACAGGTCACCTTCAAAAAAAGAAAAAACAAACCCAAAGAACTAGAAACACAGAATTTTCTCACGTGGAAATCTAACAGCGAAAAAGAAATCCCTAATACATCATATACAGATCTAAACCATGCTTTTTTTAAAAGCAGATTTTCAAATTATGCTTAAGTGACTTCCAAAGTCACACAGCAAGTCAGCGACAATCTAACCGCACAGCTGCTGTGCACAGCCACGTGCTTATCTTTCCTTCATCGACAACACAAATGAGGCCCTCTTTTAGGATAAGGTGGGAAAAGTCTACGTGCTATCTTATCAAGAAGATATCAGAAAAGATTGTCAATTAGTGGAGGCTGTTATTTTTTAAGGGGATGGGACCCCAGATGTTCTAGTTGGTGAGTTCTTTCAGGTGAGCATATCAAAGCAATTTTCAAACTAATCACTTAAGCCTCCTTAAAGCAAGGCAGGTATTTTGATTTTTACCTTTACACAGGCTTAAGCAGAAGAAAAAATCAGTAAATAATTTGTCCAGAGTTCTGGTGAATCAGTGGCAGAAATGGAAACAGAATTAATGCCGTCTGGCTCCCTGCCCTCTCATTTCGGCCGTACCCACACGTATCACATGCACTTGCAGTCAAGGTAGCTGGACACCTGGATAACAAACTGCAAGTAATGTTTTCTGCGACTAGCCCTCCCTTGCAGCACTGAAATGTCTCTGTCCTGCAAAGCATGTCAGTCTGTTTGTCAGCCAGCCAGCTCTTGGGAATGTACCAGCTGATTTCATGGGAACCCCCCCATACTGAGCCTATGCTGAGGTACATGACAGTGTAAAATCCAGATTATCCTTTTTTTTATATATATTTATCCTGTATAGAGGACAATTTATTGGTTTCAATAAGTTTTGTTTATGGTAAATACTCTTCAGTTACATGCCAATATTATGAATTACAAATAACTTACTCCAGGATATTAAGACACTTTCTTTAGTTGGATGATTACTATGCCCATCGTTCTGCCAATTAACCCTGAAGAGCAGGAATGAAGAAAAACACCGTATCATCTCGGATACAGCCTGCTACTTGAAGCATGCCTTCCAAATAGGCAGATCCGATTCACCCGGCATACAAAATCTTCCAGACAAATGGAGGGTAATGTTCTTCTTCAGGTATGTACTAAATCAGCCATGAAATCAATGCTGCCAGCTCATCAGGAACAGCTACTGTGTGTAAACGAGTCTAATAAATAGTCTAGCCAGTAGGTACCTTCTTAATTCAACCAAAGATTTCTTCCTGTCCTGGGAGCCAGTTCAACTTCTTGGCTCTGGGAAAGGGGGTTCATAATGCACAAGCAAATACAGCTCTGGTTTTGTCTCGAAGACAGTTGTCATTTCTTCTCTCCTACTAAAACACAGATCCAATACTGTCTATATGGAAAAGATATATTTGCTGTTTGGATAAATGAGAATACATACGGTACAATTAGTCTGACGACGTACGCTGACTCCCACAGAATAGCACACCAAGAGTTCTTTCTTCCACCTACGTTTGCAACACTGCATCCCAGCTTAAATATTTATGCAGCACCAACTACCAAGATATCTATGGTCTGCTTCTACCGAGGGGTAAAACTGACTTCAGACAGAAAGAGATAAAAATGACATGGTACATGGCTGAAAAACAGATCTCTTATCTCATAGCCACTCAAGAAGGCTTTGAAACATACAAGAGCTTTCTACGATCAAGGGCTGACCAGAATGAGAATTGAAATGCTTACATTCCATGGAAACTCTTCTGAGTTTTACCAGGATCAGATCTCTTCTGTCCCATAAAGTGATGAGCAAAGGCCATCACCATGGTGCGTCACCACGTTCCCACTGAAAGCAACTGCAAAATTCTCATGAGGGCTCAACAAATACAGCAATTTCAGTGGCGGCCGAGCCCACTCAGACACTCATACGACTGAGCCTGTGCCGTTCCGATCACACAGGAGGACTATCCCTTAATCCACTGTATGGGACACTTCTCAATAAAAGATTTTGATGAAAGTGTTAATGCAGGTACATGTATTGCACTTGCCAGTCTGCCTTCCACATGGGAGGGTTTGTCCAGAATGCCTGGTATAAAATTTCTCCTTCCACCCACGGTCACACTTTGTGCCACGCAGTGTCGGTTTAAATGATTTTGCTTCTGTCATTCATAAAGGTAAAATCCCCACTGATATAAACTGAAAGATGCTTCAGCTCTACCTTTATAGGGCACTTCAGAATTTTTTAGGAGTAAAGCTGCAGGCTGAAGTGTGGTATTATTCTAAGGAGCAGTCTCGCATGAGCATTACACAGACAAACATTTCTTCAGATGTTGCAGTGCCCGAAACTTGCAGGCAACAATTCTGTGGGTGGTGCTTGCACACCCTCAGGAGCTGGAGCACTGCAGGCTGGTTACCAGTTCTCACCTTTCAATCCTAGACTGACTGGGGAAGGTCAGAGCCGCCGCTGACAGGCCAGACATACGGAATTAATTTAAGTGGCTGGCAAACACCTTCACCAAGAATGCTGAAAATTCTGCTCTTTAAAGTAGCACAGTGAGCCGGATTCGTTATCCCACCCGATCCACCAAGCTCTCCCAGGCTATAAGCATTGTTGCAGCACAGAGCCGAGCAAAATTTGAAAAGCAAAAGGTGAGCAGCAAGAGGCGTTCCCGCGACCAGGCCTGCGCGGGGTTCCCGCTGCGGCAGCCGGACGGCTGCGGCCGCCCCGCAGGCACAGGGGCCGTGCGCCTGGGGCACCGGCCGGCAGCCCACGCCGGCTTCGTCCGTACCGCGCGGTGAGGACGCGGCGTCGCGGTGACTGCAGAAGCAGCCAAGGACGGAATGCGGGGACGTGAGGCTCCAGCCGCCACCACACCCGCATCGCTGCGCCCCGGGGCCAGGCAGCGGGCGCAGCGGCGGCCCCGACCCCGCCAGCACAGCGTGGCTGGACCAGTCCCGGCCCTGAGCAGGGTCCGGGGGTGCCAACGCGCCCGAGGCGTCCTCTCTGTTTGGCATTTCTTTAAGCTCTTGTCAAAGAAGCCATTTCACAAATGCTCTCCAGTGTGTTTATGACCCAAATTCCGTGGTTTTAATTCTATATTTCAGACTTGAATCACAAGTTAAAAATAAACTGATGGAATAAAACCCACACCTCCCCTCTCTGACGCGCTCTCACACACATATTTCTCACGTACAAGCGAAATGGTGCTTCGGAAGGCTTAACGGCAAGCACAGTGCTTCAGGCATTCTGCTTGTTATTGAAATGTCACAGCAGAATCAGGAGGTACGGAGGAAAGCGAAAGCAAACAGTGCTGCTGCCTGTACACTGTGCAACCGCGGGAGAGCAGGCTGCAGGGACAAGTTGTGTTTACGTTTATAAATCCAATGCTGGGAATAGGTAAGGACCATGAGATCTGAAGAACAGACGAGAAGAAACAGCAGCTTTCCTGCTTCATGCAGTTCTCGCTGTCACACTGACACAGGCGTGGTCACAGCCCGACATTTAGGGCGGCCTGTGTGTCCTTCTTCCAGCATCTCCTGAGAGAACACTTAGGGGCTCTAATTCTTTGGATCCAGAAATCTCTTGTAGGGCTGGAAACGCACCAAAGACAACAGCCAGGGGACCAAGGGGGCTCGGTGCGTTCTGTAGGAAGGGAGAAGGAAGGAAGCGCCCCCCCACCGCGTGCACCCGCAGGAACGAGCCCCCGCCCCGGCCCCGCAGCACCGCGGCCCG
>VXAA01005409.1:609024-627613 GCA_013399115.1 Anseranas semipalmata
CTCCTTCTCGGTCCCCGCCACCCCCAGTTAACAAGCACGCAAACGCAGTCCCCGAGTCTTTATTCCTCCTTTCCCCCTGTCCCAGGCCAGGCGACTCTAGCTCGGGTCCTCTCCTCGCCCTGCCTCCCTCTCCTTACCACGGCCCAGTGTCACCTCGGCGCCTGCCGAGCGACCTCGCGCGCCCCGGTGGCACTCGCGGGCCGAGGCCGGGATGCGTCTCGGCCGCCAGCAGCCGCGCGCCGGGGTCCTGCTCACGCCGGCGGAGGCCTCTGCTCAGAGCCGCTGCTGGTGCGGGCGCCCCAGCCCGAACCCTCCTTCGGGCCGCACAGGCAGCGCCTCAGGTGCGAGCCAGCTGCCGGGGGCACAGCCAGCCCCGCGGTATCCCCGCCAGCCGCTGGAGACCGCAGACCAGCGCGGCCGAGCGCACACAAACGCCAGCGGCACAGCTCGACCTGGCTCGCTCCCTGGCCCCTCTGCCGAGGGGCTGGCACGGCCGCCTGCAGGCCCGCCGAGCGCAGCGGGCTCCCGGGGCCGGCGAAGCTTTCTGCGGCCATCGCGCGGGCAGCGGTCAGGGAAGTTGAGACAAAGCCTAATCCCGAATACGGTGGGATTCTGACATAAATTTGTTGTTTTTTTTATTATTATAGTTCTTGTTACCTCACCCTCCGCTAGCCCCACGGTGCCGCGACTAACGCTCACACCGTGGCCGGGCCCTACAGAAGGGGAGGTGAAGTGCATGCCGGCAAGTGAGCTGAGAAGAGCACAGAGCGAGTAATCGTGCTGTGCACGTTTAGGAATCTGGACAAACTCGGACTGCATTGGGTCAGCTTTAGCATGGTCTCTCCTGCTCCTAAAAATAGCTGTGTTTCACCCATAGGTTTATCTGACTGTAACTAACACCCAGATGACTCAGTTACCCCTTTGTCTTATCATGTTAGTTTTTAGTAATGTAGACAGGAGTGCCGTCTCCCCACCAACTTCTCTTATCTATTTTGGGAGAATTGCACCATGAATTTAATCTGAACTTGTTTTGGTACAAAGTATTAAAAGTGAAGGAAGAGGAAGGGGAAAATAAGCTGAGAAGTATGACGGCGTTTTCTTTTTGGGTCTCCCATATAACAAACGTTTTTTTTTCTGTAACACTCAAAGGAATAAAAATAGGATCTTACTTACAGGAACTGAATTTTCTTCATATCCATATAGCTAATTTATGGTGATCTTCCTTTTAAGACTGTAAATAGAAAAAAGACAATGTCTGTATGTGTCACACCTTAGCTTTCCCTGCTTGCACTTGCTTGTTTTCTTCACGTTTTTAAACAAATATGTTATCTCCCACTAGCCTCCTATGTGATAACTGATCAGACAGAGCTACGGAAGATCAAGTGCATGGAGAAGACGGGGATCAGTATAACCAGAGAGCTCATGTGGTGGTGGGGAGTGAGGCTGGCGACGGTACAGCAGCTCCTGGACCTCCTGCAAGGACTGCAGCTCTACCGAGCGGCACAGGTCATCCTGGACTGTGAGTAGTTGCCCCTTGCTCCCGCGGGGAGTCTGTGCTTCGTCCCACAGCACCCAGACCCAGCCCAGTAAAAATCTCTTGCTAGCTGAAGAAGCTTTTTGCTGGGAACCTCATACTCAAATTCTAGAATTTATCTAATGATTCTTACTTTCTACTCTTGCAAATAAAATTTGTGGTGGGAAAGCAAGAGATGACAAAGAGGAGGAATCACTGGTCCCTCTAGTTCATCATCCCACCTCTGTAGAGTCCATCTTGGATGCTTTAAGAGTTGCCAGAGAGATTGGCTGTGCTCCGACTGAAGGGTAGTTCTTTAACGCATCAGGCGGAGTTTTACAACAGAGCTTAATTATGAATGTGTTAATTTTTCACATTCTCGTTTCCCAGTGAAATTTTGTCATTATACACTAAATGTCAACAAACTCAAGGTAGAAAAACATATCATCAGTTTTGCCTATGCAGTCTGCTTTCCTGCACTATGAGAAGAAGGTTACAAAAAGAAGAAATGGCTTATCAATTACCTAATTTACTGTTCTTCTCTCCTTTCACCAATCTGCTGTATTTCAGACTTATCTTTTCTAAGTAGGATGATCAGAGTTTGAACGCAGTGTTGCTAATTAAGGTAAACCATTGCCTTGTAGATATCATGGCACTTTTAAACATAATTTTCCTTTCCATTTTTCTCCATTGAAAATTATGTTTAAATTGCAGCTGTCCGTTTTCATAAGCCAAGTTGTACCTTAATTCACTTCTGTCACAAAATCTGTTAAACCCCAGATAACATATTCAGCCTTCCTGTACTGAGCTGCCCTGACAATTTGAGAGTGGAGCACGCTCCCCTTTTCACATATTCCTACTCCAAATCCGTTTGCTTGGGAATCGGGCGTTTGTGTGAGTTTCGCCTGTTCTCCATAGAGAATTATTAGAAAAATTACAGATTTTTGTCATATGGCCAAAAATGCTTAGAGAAGTACTATTCAGGCGCATATGGGAAATGGACAAAGCTTATGAGTGTGCATACTTGAACAAGATAAAAAATGTGCCGGAGCACCATCTGCTTTTCGTGTTCTGTGACTAGGAGACCATCAGCTACATGGCTGGTTTGGGGTTACATCATGAGCTGCTGTTGCGAAACAGCAGCCTGCCTCCACAGGGCAGGGCCACCAACGCAGTCAGAGGCACAGCTGGCATTTGCTGCGCAGCAGCTAGAGGCATTTCTCATGGAAATTCCGGTAATGCGTCACGGTTTTCTTGCCTCAGCATTTCTTTACATAGCACTGCTGTTTTTCTGTAGGTTTCTGGCATTAGCATGACTTTTAACCTTCATTTTGGGACAGCAAAAAAAAAAAATCTTTAACAAGGGTATTCTAAATTTCTATTTATTTCTTAAATAGGAATATTAAGTACTACAGCACAAGTGGACTTCAAGCAAATTCTGACTTTGTAAATCAAACACAATTCACAAAAACCCTACCAAGAGTGATGCTCAGTTAATATAACTGATTTTGGTATCATGCCTATGTTAGCCTTTTGATTCAGCAGGTCCACTTTCTGACTGAACTCAGTCACATCATTCAGCTTAGGAGACGGGAACAATTCTTTCTCCTCACTCCTCTGCAGAGCAAACAGAGCTACAGGAAAGTGAATTTCCATCCGTTTTAATTAGTATGTCAGTAATCCAATTGTTAATTTAGTCGCAGTGACTGTGACTTTGAGGATCCAGTATGAGTGGACAGGATTGAAAACAAAATCTTTTTTTTTAAATCTATTTACACTGAATAGATTTGATCTAGATATCACCAATGCAACAAGCCTAGCTCCCCCATAATGGTATTTTTATGGATGCTTTGGAATAGCCAGTGACCTGCATGATGTGATTGCTTTTTTGCTCTATGCCTGTTGAGTATTTCCACAGTCAGTTCCTATTCTATAAAGAGAGTTTCTGGGTGCTCTTACATAACATGGTATAACCAACCACACCTTAAATGCTCATCAGTTACAGCCCTTGCCTTCTTGCCCTGCCGGGGCGCATTCTGGGGCCCTCCTCTGTTTACAGCTGGCTTATTTCTGTGTATTTCTTAACAGAGTCCATTGACATTTCTGTAATCCCACTTTGTGTGTTGTGGCTTAATCAGGAAAAGTCTGCATTCACCTTCTGAGAAACACAGAAACTGAAATTTAAAAATTGCTGAATGTTTTATCACTAGGTAATACCAATAACAACCTTCAACACAGAAACATCATGGAAAGTCTGGTTTTGTTCAGTTAGGTATGATGCCACGTGGATTACTTTTGTCTTTTTTTTTTTTTTTTTGCAAAAGCTGGGTTCAAAGAGCTTAGAAAAATTATTTGTAATAACAACTGAGATGCTGCTTTTACCCCAAGGCATAGAGGGTTTCCTCTTCTCTTACAGGCCTTTAAAATAAGACCGTGAGCAAGTTTCAAATGGAGATTAGCTCAGCACATTGCAGTGGGGCTCCCTCCAAGAGAAGATTATGCACATTTCTTGCATTTAAGAGCTGCTGCTTGCAATCCACCACGCTGTTGGGTTCCAGCCGATGCGTAGCACCCTGGGTAGAACTGGCCCCAGACGCTGCTCGGCAGGTCCCTGATCACTCACCGCGGTCCTGTGTGCAAGGCCAGAGTGTGGCACTGGATGAAACCCCAAGGGGCAGCATTTCAAAGCCCATTGTAAAGCCCCTGGCAACACTGCTTAGACAAGACCCAAGTAAGATTTGTCTTTCTAGTTACGTAAAGTGCAAAGAATCGGGCTTCCAAGACAAGAACAGCTTCCAGCAACACCACCTTTAAAGATAAGGATACAGTGCAAACAGAAGTAATCATTATCACTGCAGAGGAACATCCATGATCCTTCTGTTTGTCTGACTGACTTTTCTTTTAAGTGGTATGTAAATATTGCTGTGGCTTGCACAATATGCACCTGACTTCAGCATCAGGTACAGGAGGGGCTTATCTGCCTTCTCTCGTGGTTCTGTGATTAACTTCTGATTTGCCTTTTTTTTTTTTTTTTTTTTTTTAAGCTTTCTTAAAAACATTTCTGAGATTTTTTGGACTTCACTTTCCACAGGCAGCAGAAACTGGGGTTTCCCCCTGTTAAAAATAAAACCCAGTCAACTTCCTCCAGGTTGGAGGACTATATGTTGTGACTTCTACAAGAAAGTTTGCTTTCTAAAAATTGTAGTTGTCTGATGCAAGTAAGCAGGGGTCTTTAAAATTGTTTCTGTAGGCTAGATAAAACTGCAGGAAAGCAAATATTACAAAATTATGGTAAGAAATGGACATACTCAATTCAGCTCATTAAGACACTGAACTGCTGAAACATATCTAATATCCTTTTGTTTCTCTGATTCCTTTTGTGACAATGGATGAACAACAAAATTGGACTGTTTCATGCAGGGCATTACAAGGAGCTAGGAGTGGTTTTGGTTTTGACTGAATTCTGTAGGGCTAGATGAAGGTCACATAACGAGAGTTTAAGAAAGTGGAAGGGACAAATCCCGTGGACTGATCAGTTTTTAGTTATGTTTCTGGATGATCAAGATTCATTTTTGTCCCAAATCAATTCAAATGCAATGAATTACAAAACTACAATGAAATGAACTCTTTTTTTTTTTTTTTTAACAACTTAGTGTTCTAAGTGTTTAATTAAAAAGTGGCAGAAAGCCAGGATTATTTGGTTGTTCTACCACGTGGAAGTAGCTAATGTTTTCTGGCATTAACTCAACATGGACATTCTACTGTGTGCTGAGTCAAACAGAAGCACTTTGTACTTTGACCTTTTTAGGTTTAGACAAATCCTTTTTTACCTTCTACTTCTGCTTTTATATCTATATCTGAATATGCTTACTCTGGTGGTGCCCCTCAAGCAGCCATGGTGGAGAATGCGTTGCTTGTTCTATTGGGCACTTTAGAAAACTAAGTGGTCCCAACTCCTACAGTTCTTCTATCACCATAACTCTATTCAGTCTGACTTACAAGAATCAGACACAACACCCAAGTAGATGTTTTGCTGGAGATTACTAGCAGGAGAGTTCTTCCTCCCTTCAACCATTTCTTGCATTACTTTAGTCCAACTTGTGGATGTCTGTAATATTTTTTTCCTGTGTTCTTTAGTTTCAGTGGTGACCTATTTGTCTGATGTGCAGGAAGTTGCAAAATTCATGAAAAGCCCTGAAAAATAGGTTGAAAGAGGGAAGTGATTTTAATTTTAGAGACTTCTAGGTTAAAGTACTGGGGGAAAAAGTCAGCAATTGCAGAATACAGGGACTGTTAGTTTGAACTAAAGGCCTGTGGACTGGTTGATACTTAGTAATTTCAAAAACCCAAAAAGTTTGTGGTCTGGTAGCATTCTGGCACAGGAACAAAGAAACACAACTGATTTTTTCTTGAGTGTCAGTTTGACTACTTCGTTTCCTTCAAACCTACATTCACAGGTGACGTTGATGAACAATGCTACAAACTCCGGAGAGAAGTCAAAGGAAAAAGCTTATCTGACACAAACGTGCCCGCTTCTACCATAATTGCTCTTCATACACTACTACTGCTCAACCGTAGTGCACTGAAACTGTCACGCCTTCCCTCTTCCTAAACTCCAGTTCCACTGAAAGTTGTTTATGAGGAGCACAAATTGTAAATGAAACATACTGCTTCCTTCTTGTTTCAGATATTCCTAATGCTTTGTTTGTACATAAAAAAAGAACACAAAGCTATTATTTGATTTCAAATGCAAACAGAAGCCTGCGGCTTTTGCTTCCCATATATACTATGCTTAAGATAAAAAGCCGATAAAACAGCATGACAAAAAAACAACTTGTATTAATACTTTTGCTTGTTTTCTTTCTTATCAAAAGAAAACATTAAATTTTATTTTTAAGTAAATGCTAAATATATTGCTGATAAAAGATGTCAGGTAGAAATGAGTTTAGAACTATAACCAGGAAAATGTGTTTATTAGGCACTGGAAAGTTCTTATATCATCTCTAGTGTACACTCACTTTCCAAACTCCTTTTCCACCTCAGTTTTAAATGTCTTCACAGGCAGGAATTCAGCTGCTTCTTCAGGAGATTTTGACAGCTTTGTTTGTCAGAGCATCTTGAAATTTTTTTACTTTTATTTTGTTCTTGTCCTAACTGTAGCCTAATCTAATTTTAATAGTTCTTTCTAAGATGTGCATACTCTTTAAGTCCCTCTAAGCTGAAAGCATCTTTGTACTTCTCTTAATGAGACTTCAAGGTTGCTTTTTTAGGCCTGATTCTGAGATTTGGCCAAGCTGTATACAATGTAGGATCTTTTAGAGCTGTGGTGAATCAATAATTTGGCCTTTAATTTTTCCTTATCTATCAGTTGGTTTTGACCTTCAACTATTTTTATGTTTTCCCTAACCGATTAGAGACAGACTTTATTCTCCCTGCTGCTCTTCACCTTTCCTTTGTTCTCTTTTGCAGGGATATCACCCTCTAGTATTACCAGCTCTGAAAAAGAAGAGCTGGTAGAGCCACCTAAACAGGAGAACATATCTTTAACTCCCATAGAAAACAAACATAAAGAGACAGAAAATGAGATAAGTCTGTTGCCATCACCAGACTCTTCACAACTGGGAATATCTCCAGCATGTAGTAAGTGAAATAATAGATTCTGATTTGCTTTAACGTTGAAATGACTATGTAGGCAAGACTGCTTTCCTTTTGCTTTCAGTATAGTACAAATGAATATATTGCTGTTCAAAATAGTCACACTTGATTATTTGCCTTTTGCCTAGCACTGCTGTCTCCTGAGCTGTTTACTCCTAACTTTAGCACACAGCCTCCTGTTCTTCCTTCCTATAGCTCTCCTGGCTTTGAGAGATGCTGGCTGTATCTATTCTGTGGGATCTCAAGAGTTCGTTTTCCAGGTCTGTGTGAACACCCTGGTCCCATCCTGGCTCCATGCTAAGACTAGATTTATGCGTTCGCTTCATGCCCTGTGTCCCCCTGTCCATGCAAAATAAATCTGGGCCAGAAGAGAGCCGTGCACGCGTCAACAGACCGCTCTGTCTGGGAGAGGGAGCAGAGCCGCGGGATGTACTGACAAGAGCATCTGGCCGACAGTATAGATGTAGGCTCTGGAAGCTCCATGTCCCTGAGCCAGGACTGGAGAGATCTTCATAGTCATCTCGCAAAGAGGAACCAGGAAAATAGTTCTGTATCTTCACACGGCATTTCACATTTTGACAGCTTGTCACAGATTATACCTGGTTATGGAATTCAACAAAATATCGCAGACCCTCATAATTAGTCACAGGCTGCAGTATTACAAAAATAAGGTGTATTTTCAATGCTGTTAATTCAATTTCAGATGCTGTTTCTGAAGAAGCCTTGTATTCACTTCCTTCTCCACCACCTCCACCAAGAGACCTTTTGAAATCCTTACAGTCAAATCCTCCTGTCTCATCGAGTGTGAAGGTAAATCCCTTTAGTACTCATTGATTATAACAATGCAAATTCTCTTTATGACATTCTCTGTTTTTTCAATTAAAGTTTATTCCTCAACTTGTATAAAATACAGATCTACTGAGAAAGTGGGTTCTTACTACAGTATGTTTAGACTGAATATAATACTAATGCTTCAGTTGGATTACTTATGGTTTACATCACTTTTTTTTTTTTTTTTCCAGTGAAGGACCAGTGAGGGATAAAATTAACAGTACTGCATACTGCATAGCTGAGCATGGATAACATGCCCACAAATAGCAATTAATTCTGAAGGAATTTCCAGTATAGATTTTGCAGCAGACTTAGCATTTCTGGTGTGATCATAGGACAGTGCAGTATAAACAACTGATCAGTCAGAATGGCATACTTCTTTTAGTTTAAATTTATACTTAAAATGTTGTTTCTGCTCGAAACTGGACTAGTGTCAAATTTAGGTCAGGTTGCCCAGAGCCTTGTCTAGCTAAAAATGAAAATCTCCAAGGATGGAGATTCTACCATCTCTCTGAGCTCCTGTTCCAGAGCTCAACCATCTTACTGTGCGCTATTTTTCTCTTGTTCCTGGTGATTTCAGCATACAGTTTCCTGTTCTTCCTCCCTATAGTTCTCATCTTCAAGACGGTCTAGCTAGATCTGTCCTGTGGGTTTTCAGTGTGTTTCCCATATCCATGTGCACACTCTGGTCCCATCCTGGTTCTGCATTGGCCTCTTTTTTGTTTCATTTTGTTTGACTATTTTTTTAAACAAGATTGTGCTTTAAGACTTTAGCTCTTCCAAAATAACATGGTTCAAGAGTACCAGCCAGAGGAGATTGCTACTAAGAATGCAGTTGTTTCAGAATTTCTTGAGAGGGAGTTAATGTTTTGTTTTCTCAAGTCTGGAGTACATTGAGGTTGTGAAAGCTGTATGATTATATGTAGGCTATTAGTGGAGTTGTAATAACGAATGGCATTAGGACTTGTTATACTGGAAGCAACTAACCATTTTGCAGCCAATGCCAGATGCTTCAGAAGTAGGTGTGAACTTCCTACCAGAACATAAATACATTATAGCATGAGGAACCCTCCTTTCTGATCCAGTTGTTTCTTAACATATGCCCCAGCCACAAAGATTAATGTTTTCTGTAGCTTAAACTAATGTCACTTCAAATAAATATATAGACTTTTAAACAAAGCTAAATCTGTCTTTTGGGAAAGGTGGCAATGCAAATTGGTAACTGTTTTCTCTTCTACTGTGCAAAATATTTCCATCAGCAAAACAAATCAACACGGGTATTACAAAGGGAAACCGTAGTAAGGGTTTGCACAGTACCTTTCACAATTTCTTTCAAGAATCACAATGCTTACTTAGCTCATGGAGAAGAAAATATGATGCTTGAAAGAGTGGGAAAAAGCATACAAATTTTCATGAGATAAACTTGTTTCTTTTTCAAATGTGTAGCCCTGCAGCTCTTCTAGTCCTCAGCAGGAGACAATGACTGATCTCCCGAGCGGGAGTCTTTTGTGGACCCAGAAGGAAATTACTAATGCCACAAATGGTTTCAGTGACAAGAGTAGAATTTGTGAAGGTACTTTTGCGGATGTCTACAAAGGTCAGAGGCACAACATGGTGTATGTCATCAAAAGACTGAAAGAGGCAAGTACTCCACTTCTTTTTTTTTTTTTCTTTAAAGGAGGTATTTTATTAGAATCTCTTCAACCTTAGCAGTTGTCATTTAATATTCTATGGGCAGGGAACAAGAACTGCTATACAAGAGAAGTAAAAGAGAAATAACGAAAAGTAAACCTAGATGCAGCAAACGTGTACGAGAGAGATTTTACTCACGTGTAGTTCTATTCACTTTATCTGTGGGAGTAGCCTGAGGTAGCTGCCTGCATCGATAACTGGATCAGAGGTGTCTTCACACCAGTTTTTGTTCTAATTTTCAATTGTTGTCTGTGACACAAAATTGTCATCAGTGTTTTGCCTGTTTTCTAAAGTAGTTTGTCATCTAGAGATTAAAAGACCTGTATAAATGCCGCACCTTAATAATTACTGTTGAGATTCTATTGCATGTTTTCATTTTTCAGATGGAATGCACAAGCCCAAATTCCACCCAAAGATTTTTTCATACAGAAGTACAGATTTGCTTTCGGTGAGTGGTTGACTTTCAAAGGCAGTCTGTGCATATCCTGCATGTGGCACGTTGCTGGTGTGTTTGGTCTGACTGACATGTCTATCTCCCAGGCGCTGGCCTGTACTGGGGACTGGAGTTATGCACTGCCTTTGTGGGAGCCCTGGGGAAACAGCATGCTCACCAGTGACGCTGTAGTTCTCTGCTGAGCAAACACAGACCCTTGCCATTCCTTGAGATAGTGAGGGAGTGGTGCCTCCTGGAACTTTGTATCCCTTCTGGTTGCTCAGAACAGGGCTGTGCTATCATCCTCTCTCTTCTCTGCTGCTAGGTTATAGCCTTCTGCAGTCCCACTCAAGGCCATTCTGTGCTTCCAGCTGCAGGACAAAATATAATTTGCAATTGCCTTGAATTTAGGACTTTATTCCAGCTCAAGAATGTATCTTTCTGGGTTATTCTCATTTCGTTTGCAAATCATTGTTGATCTGTGCCTGCAGGTGTTGTCACGTCAACATTTTGCAGCTGCTGGGTTTCTCAGTAGAATCTGACTTGCACTGTCTGATATATCCATACCTGCCTAATGGATCACTACAAAACAAACTTCAGTCTCAAGTAAGCAAATAACCTGGGTCCATTATCTGTCTGTTATTACAAGTCTTGTCCTGTTATTGTATGAAAAGCATTTAAATGTCTGTGAATTCTGAGAAACAGCCAAAAAGTACCCAGATAAGTTGCCTGTAAGTATTAGAAAGGCTCTTCTTCAGTTTTTCTGCAGCAAAGCAGATCAGGTCAACAGAAAGTTCCTGTTTCGCAGCCTTAGGATTTTTGAAATAATAACTCACCTGCAAAATGTGCCTATCCGTATTGTAATATTTCACTGGATTTGAGAATGTGTTCCTGTAGAATCCATCATCATTTTCATTGACATAATGTTCTATGATGTTTCACAATGGCTTAAGAGAGAACAGTTTGAGATGTTCATACCTATTGAAAGAGCATTTGCAGAGGAGATCATAAGACAGAGAAGTATCAGAAAAGCAATCAATCAAAACCAGCACTATGCCTCCATAATGGACAGTACTTGATGCTTTGAACAAGCATGATCTTTGTTGTATCCTTATCTCACTGTGTCACATGGCAGGCAAAATGTGCAGCACAATGCGTAAGAATAGGTTCCTTCTCCTGTATGAGAATAATGTTCCTTCCTGGGCCTAGAAATCATCAGTTTCTGCCTTGGATGAAACTTTTGATGTTGCTCAGGAGTTTTGCTTATGATTACAGTGGGACTAAAACAGTCTTTGGCTTGCAAAACTACTACTGCGTTGTAGGTTTTTTTTTTCATTCTAAAAAAATAAACATTTTTTTTTCCTCACTTCCTTGCAGGATGATTCTTCTCCACTGACCTGGGAGATGCGAATTAGCATTTCCATAGGACTCATCCGAGCTGTAGAGTATTTACACAATTTTGGAATTCTTCATGGGAACATCAAAAGGTGAGGGGCTTGGCATATCAGCACTTCCTTGTTCACCAGGATTTCTTTAACAATAGTGGCTGAAAGCTTATGCAATTTTGAAATCCATTTTCAATGCTCTCTCTTGTTCTGTGGGGTGTTTACTGTTCACGTTTAATTTGTCTCTTTTCTAAATGACGGAAGTACATTCTTTTGAAGTCATTTTCTGAGTGTTTTTTTTCTTCCCCTCTCCCTTTCTACCGGTCTTTATCCTTTCGTTATTACACAGCAGGCCAAATGCTGGAAATTTCCTCCCTCAGAGCTTGCCTTAGCCTTAAAAGTGTAAAACTGTAATTTTTTACATCAAGTTAAAGTAATTACTTGACCAGTATTGTTATTTGTCTGTCTTTATCACAGCTCAAATGTCTTGTTGGATGAAAACTTTACACCAAAGCTTGGACATTCAGGTCTGCGATTGTATTCTGCTGATAAAAAATCAGAATGCACTATGATGAAAACCAAAGTCCTACAAGCTTCTCTTACTTATCTGCCAGAAGATTTTATCAGGCATGGGCAGTTGACAGAAAAAGTTGACATATTTGGCTGTGGTGTGGTATGTTGCCTTTCTCCATGTTCTGTTGTGGGTTTTGATGTTTATAGACAGGAAAACAGATGTATGAGCATGTTCCCCATAAAGTTGTTTTTTCTTGCAATTTCATATCATAATTGCTAACTATACAATGTGTTGAAATTCTAGTTTTAATTATGTTCACACTGCAAATATCCTTCAGTGTGCGGCAAAGTGAGGTGAATCTTTTTAACAACAAAATTGTTACTGGTTACAAAAAAAAAATTATTACTGCTGGTAGTTTAAAAAAAAAGTCACAAAAAGATTTCAGTTAGGTTCTCAGAATTCTTACAGATTTGCCACATCAGCTGCTACAAATAGTTGGCTCTGGAGGTAGATCTAAACTGTCATAAAGATTGCCCAAATCCGGCATCGTTAAGCCGTGTGAGGTAAAAAAGAATGAGTAATTTCAAAATGCTCTGGCAGTTCAATATTCTGTACTTACAGAACTCATTTGTAAAACCAGAATTTATTCTGAACAAATTTTTTATCTGTTAAATATACTTTCTAGGTCTTAGCAGAGATACTGACAGGGATTAAGGCACTGGATGAAGGAAGACACCCTATTTATCTGGTAAGGAAAAGCAGAAATAGTGAACGCTAACACAAGTGAATGGGGTTGCTGTCATAAAATTAATTTACATTTTATATAAATGCAGTTTGTTACCTGCAGTTTGCTTTACACATCCTGAAGAAGTGATGTTTAGAAGTTATATCCTGGCTCCATTAACATCAATAGTCTAACGCCTTTAGATATAAGCAGAATCTATATTCCCATTTCACATACCAGACTCATAGGTGCTGGCCTTGGTTATACTAGGAGGAGCTCCAGAATAACTGGTGTTAAAACACAGGCTTATTTAAAGAGAGGAGGCTTTGTGCTGAAGTGCTGCTGCATGTTTTTTATGTGCCAGAAAGATGTGTTGTGAACCAGACCGAACGGGGAAACCTGCGTAGGCTGTAACTGCAGTTGTGCATTATCATGTTTATAAAGCATTTATGTATTACACTAGTGTCTGGAATTTATATCCTGGCCAATTTGCCCAAGCTGCAGTTAGAACTACACACACTATTTCACAAGCAGCCAGAATGGTCCAGGCTCACTGAATGCCGTTAACACCATCTTCATGAGAAGAGACTCAGACTATACTCCTGTGCAATACACCCCTTCTGGTTTGCCATGCTGTTGTAGCCTTTGAGGGGAAAACAGTAGTATTCTTACTTGCAACTTCCAACCGATTTAGCAACGTTCAAATAGGTTCAGAAAGCAAAGGATCCTAGGTTTCTGATTTCTTTAACAAATGTTTGAAAAAGTTCTGTCCAAAAATGCTGCTATATACAGTGGTGATTATTTTTCATTCCTTCAGATGGGTATAAGCACAGAGCAGCTGGGTCTGCTTTAGTGACTTTGACATCAGATATGCAAAGAAAACACTGTCCTTTTCTCTCCTGTGAAAGCAAACATTTCTGTCACTGGCATAAAGAGAGATTATTAAAGCTTTTAGATCTGTTAACCAGCCATTAAATAGGAATAATAACAAATAAATGGGAAGACTCATATTCCCAGTGACGCAGATAGAAATATTTGTTGGTGTTAATTTTGTCTTCACTAATGTATCTCTTTCCTTTGAACAGAAAGATATGATTGCTGATGAAATTAAAATAGCAAAAGAAACCTCATACTCCAAAGTCAAGAATTTTGAACAGCTAGCTGCCAAGGAAATATGCTGTAAATATCTAGACAGGAAAGCAGGACACTTGCTGGAAGAGGTTGCTATTGATTTTGCCTCAGCCATCTGCCTTTGTCTGAGAAGGAAGAATTCCAACATAGCAGAGGTAATTATTTTAAAAACATGACCAAGAGTTTAGTCTTCTTGACAGCAAGGTCTAAAGCTACAACATTAATGCCCAAACTATTTTTGAAAGTGTTGACATAAGTATGTGTAAGCAGGATTATTGTACGTTCACAGATTTTGTTGTTAAAAACAGGTGCTTGAAATTATGGAAATGGCTGAAAATAAATTAAGTGAGCATTACATCTGTGGTGGCAGCACTTCTGGATTTTCCATGAACACTCCAGAAGAAACTGATGATGAGACAACTAATCTCAGCATGGATGTACCTTCTGCAGGGCAGAATAAAGAGGACAGCGTTCACCCAACGATCCTGAAAAGTGCCAGTCAATGCACACCGTCAATAGGAGCTGTGTCACTTGACATTTACTGTGGACAGATGTCAAGGGTCCCTTGTGAATCAGATGAATCAACTCATTTTATATGGAATCCTACAGAAAGATCTACAGATGAGCTGTCTAGCAACAACTGTAACAATTCAGAAAATATCGCAACCTCTCATTACAGGATAAAGGAGAATAAAATTGCAAATGGACTCCGGGAAAGAAATGTGGCATGCATCAGAACTGATGACAACTTGGAAATGGCTTGTACTTCACAGAGCACCTTTCACCAAAAAAATGCAGACCTTGACTCTTCATGTTCTTCACAAGGTAAATCTAGATAATTCTGAAGGGTGGATGCAGAACATTCAAGCATACGATCCTCAAACTGTTTGGGCAAAACTGCCCATGTTCCTGTTATGATAACCCAGGTCTTTGTAAAAGTGCTCTGGTATTATAATAGTAGGGGCAAATTACTATCTTCTCTAGAATTGCTTAGGCTCTTCTTCCTATTTATAAAAACCTTTCAGTACTTCTTTTGTCCTTGGTGATGAATTTACCCGTAAATCTACAAAGTGTTCTCTGTTTTTTCTATCTGTTTTTCTAAGCCAGAGTTTTTTTACTATCTATTCCTTAGACATAAATGCATTTTTTCTCAATATTTGGGCTTGTTTTTTTCAGCATTAGCCAGAGAGACATCTTGGAAAATAAAGATAAATGACCAAAAAAAGAAGCTAATGGAAAATATTTTGCTGTACGAAGAAGACAAATTAAACAGTTCTGAACTTTTTGAATCTTGAACAGGATGGATTTATTAGCAGTGACCAACTTAGAAGAAGAAATAAGGACTGTCTCTTCATTAGAAAGATGGTAAAAGTATACCTTTCATGTAAGGTTAAGTAGCAGATTTGGATCAGAAGCATTAGCCCTCTCTGAAGAAAACAAAAGCGATCACGCTGAGAAGAACCAGAAAATACCTTTTCTAAAGCAAACTGAAGCAAAATGCAACTCTATAAACAGAAATGCCTTCTTTCTTCTCATCTGCATTATAAAAAGATATGGCAAACACAATTGCCAAATAATTTAAGGTCCTCTTGCAGTGTGTTGCAGAAAGCATCTACATATAATGGATGTCTCATTAAAAAAATCACAGTTTTTGAAGTTACAGGGCAAGCACTGATCAGCAATTAGTTAGCAGTACCCTTTATCATTATCCCATTGTATACAAGGATACAGAAATCTTTGAAGAGATTGGAGAAGGTTTCATTTTTTCAAATGATTTATTTCATATAATCTTAGTCCATATACTCAAAAACACTGCATTATCAGAGAAGGGAATTTTTATGCAAGTTCTCAGATGTATTCTGTATGACCCGATTTCAATTTGAATTGCACTGAAAATAGCTGTAAGTAATTTAAATTGCATTAGTCTACTCTGTGGGCTGCTCTACTATATACATACAACACCATTTGAAGTATAACCAAGTTTCACTGTCAGGAGCTATAACAGTGTTTCGTACTTTGTAAGGGTATTTTGGAAAGTTATTTTATTCTGAGTGTTCTTTAAAACATTATTAAGGTTTCTCATTGTGTTTCATATGGTGACTATTGTATATTTTGGATTAGGAACGAAGTTTTAATTTAAAATACCTTAATTTTGTCAAAGGTCAGTTGAAATTTGATCGGTTATATTTATTTTGGTAATGGGTAAAACGAGCAGTGAAAGATAAGCTAGTAAGTGGACCTGTTCATGTAGCTGCGCTCACTAAGCATTCTCAGAGGAATTGTTCTGTCTCCTGGCTTACCCAGCAGTTGCAGCCTTGCAGTCAATCTCAGCGATCGCTCTGAAAAGAAAAGGAAAAAAAATAGAAACTTGTATGCTGTCATGCTTATCAAGTAAAAATGCCCTCAAGAGAATGTCGCTTTTATGACTGTTTATTTGTATTATTGCTTGCACTTTTCACTCTTGTACAATCTAGAGAAATACAGGTTTACGATGAACAAAAAGAACTATCAGACCATATAGCTCAGCTTACCGACACACGACTGCTGCCTCCTCAGCATAGCTAATAGGGCCTGATGTGCAGAAGTGGCTAAAATTCACATCGGAGTTCATGGAATATTAAATATATATATATATATATATATATATACATTTATATGTAATTTTATACCATTACACAATTCCAATTAAATATTTTCCTAGCTTTACATGAACGTCTCTGAGTAAGGCTTCATTCTTTCTGTGTTTGTACAGGACCTCATTCATTGCAAGTACGTATAAAATTCATATGGTTTAGTGGAGGACTTGGTAGTGTTAGGTTATAGATTGGACTGGATGATCTTGGAGGTCTTTTCCAACCTAAATGGTTCTGTGATTCCGTGATACTATTATGAGCAAGAGTGTTTTATCTAAAGATCTGAGTATTAGAATCATCTACCCGCTTATCAAGTGGATTTCTACACTAAAAGCTACTAAAATCCTTAAACATAAGTGCTATGGATGTTGTCTACATGTTTTCCAGTGTCATTTTTTTTTAATTTATTTTAGCATATTAAAAACAAGAAAACACTGGTACTGACATAAGAAACATTGAGTATATTCAGATTGGTCAATAACTGCTTAATTCTATTTGAGATATAATTGAGATACCTTACAGGGATGAAAATTTAATATTCATTGTTTTTCATAGCTATGTTTTGGGAGACCCACAGGTAAACACCTTGGGTCTCTTCAGGGAATAAATGCACGAAGATGTGCACCAGAGCTGAATGTAAGCCTGACTTTTCTAAATTGAGAAAGGTAATTTAGACACAGTGGCATCTAAAATACTTCAAAGGTTTTGTTCCCCTTCCGCCACAGAGCAAAAATACTGAAGCTGTAAAGATAGTGACAAAATCAAATTGTTTTTATTTGCCTTTTTCCATGTTAATTTTAAAATATTCTGAAGTAATACATATCTCGTAGGGTTACATAAGTATAATGTAACATATGTAATATACTCCATGTACGAATGGTACTCTGTTACATAACTGTTGGCTATCCAGTATATTGTATGTCTTAACCTCAACTTGGCAAATTTATACTTTTATTAACACCTTTGATAATAAAAAACTGAAAAAGCCCTGTCTTTATATTCTGCTTTTTCATCATTTATAGCACAGAAAAATGTCTTAGTCCAGCCTCTTGAAGTAATGTGTGTTCATAGGGAAGCAGCTCAACATCTCTTTGCGCACACTTAATCATTAGTAATTATAGTAGTGTAAATGTATGTTTATTCTGTCCTCATTTACTGTTAAATAGCTGATTTTTGTTTTTCCTCTGAGGTGTCCATAGAGAACGATTTCACTCTAAAATGAATAATTATAATGATTTCTGAGATACAATTACATTTATTGTTTAGATACACAGTCTATAATATGCTTTATTCTTAAGATATTGTAGCTCAAAAAATGAAAGAAAACTGTATTTTAACCATGAATACTAAAATAAGGGCACAGTATATAAGTGAAAAAAAAAGTTGTTAATCTGTAGAACTGTACAAATAAAACTAATTTGGAGATTAGCACCTTGAAAAGTTGCAGCTAAAACCTAGAGACTGACAATCCTGCTAGCTTGCTGACTGCTAAGATTTAATGATGTATTGACACACGATTCTGTTTTTTCCTGTATGTATAATTTGAATAATGTGAACAAACAGCCATGGAAGCGTCACCAAGGCATTTGAATCTGCAGAGGATGTAGAAAGCTGCATTGCTGTTTTCGAGGTTACTAATCGCTACGAAGCCGCCGAGCAGACTGTTCTGCGGTCACCTCACGCATCCTTTGTGCTACAACAGTTTGTGTACCTGAAATGAAGTTACTGTAAGATACGCTGCTCCCACAAGTTTGCCAGGTGGTTTTTTCAGCACAGGAGGTGCGTTTCCTAGTATCTGATGAAGCGTATTCCCGGTGCTATTTCTTACACAATCGCTGCCTCTTGTTAACTCAGTAGATGTCCCTAAACTGCAAGACCAGACTGCACCCTCAGGCTTCAAAGAAAGGGAACCCACGACGCTGCCTGTGCGCACAGCGCGGCCCGGTGCCGCCCGTCCCCGTGTGGGCGCCTGCACGCCTGCGGCCGGGACCTGCAGCTGAAGGAGCCACGCGAGCGCTGCCAGCGGGGCTGCCGCGGCCGCGCGCTGTGCCCGGGGACACGGCTGCGGGGGCCTTCCT
>VXAA01005409.1:627817-642865 GCA_013399115.1 Anseranas semipalmata
CCTTCCCGCCCTTCCCGGGGCGGCCCGGCCCGGCCAATCGACGCCAGGAGCGACCCCGGGCCGCCCAATCGGCGCCGGGCCCCGCCCGCAGGTCCCGCCCACAGGGCCGTCTCCTCAGGGGCCGCCGCCCCGGCCGCGGCTGAGGTGCCCCGAGGCTTCCTACAGGGGGGCGGCGAGCGTTGGTTTTAAGGGTGGCCTGCAGAGCCAGGAAATGGGCTCGCGTTCCTCCTCGGTCCTTTACGATGAATGGCGTTGTTTCTGTAAGAGGGGAGGAGGGAATCTGAACACCGCGCTGCTCGTGTTCCCGGAGGTGGTAACGCCGAAGGACGAGGCCTGCCCGGGCCGGACAGGTGACCGGCCTGACACCCTCCTGCCAGCAGCAAACAGCGCCAGTGCCTTACGCTTCTGTCCGTAACTTCACCTTTTTCTAAACCTTATCAATTAATAATTACCTGTGTCAAAAAGCACAAAGCTTTAGTCACAGTCTTCTAAAAAACATAGAAAAAATAAAACTTTGTGGTGTCGTTGCTCATCATCAGTCAGTCCTGCAAAATTTGTGTCAGCAGCAATATTTCCAGTCTTGAGTTCCGTTACTGAAAACACGCCTGTAGATGCAAGTGTAAACTAAACTTCCCGGTTTTACTCCTCATTTCCTTTTTCTCCAGTGAATGACCGTTGGGAGGGCAATCCGACGTCATCTAGTGACTGCTGGTGCTGTTCCCGTCACTCCGGTTTTAGTTATGAAGTAATATCTCGTGGTGGAAGTCTTTCGAATCTTCACTCGCTGTTCTTGCAACAAACTGCAATAAAGAACATGATGGATTGAGAAAGTACTTCTCTTTAATTAGGAAGCTGGTGTAATAATCCTTTGTTGTGACTGAATTACTTTCTTTTTTCACTTTCCTTACCGTTTGGCTGCTTCCTATCGAACATCGGGCTTTCTGAAAAGCAGATTATTCCTTAACAAGTGAGGCTGTGAAACCATAGTATACATCAAGTTTGTGGGTTTTGTTGGCCAAAACCAGTCATATGCTTTTTAACTAGTTGCCCTGGTTTTGTCCATCTAATTTGATAACGTTGTCTGAATCTCATTTAATATCCTGTGATATCTAACAGTCGTCTAATACTACCATATAAATAGACAAATATTGATGTGTTTTACTGTGAGGTTAAGCGTGATGAGAGCAAAACTCTAGGGAATCTGACAGTGACATAGGGGTTTTAAACTGATAGTATAAAAAATGCATGTTTTGTACTTAAAAAAAAAAAAAGGTTCTAGTAATTTTTAACTTGGTTTCATATGGAAACAGGTAAACAGGTCACGGATGATTCTATTTAAGAGAATTTCCCGTAGCTTTTAAGCTTTTAACCTGCTAGCTGAATTTCCATTATTCTTCACAGATGGCTAGAGACCTCCAAAGTAGTTAACTCGGAGGAGAAATGTGCTGTCTTTGAAGTCTCACGAATAAGGCTTAGTCTGTATTCTCTAAATCAGGCTGTAACAATACCAGTCCAGAGCTTTGTTCTTACCCTTAGCCATTGCTTTACTGGCAGCTACAGTGACATGGAACCATTCCTGGAGCACTTCCCAGATCTCTCTGTGGGATTCACTGCTTTGCTTACTTATTCTTCTGCCTGCAAAGCAGAGAGATTGTACAAAAAATCCCTTTGAACAGAATAGTTGTAGAATCTGATGGCTCCTGTTTCCTTTCTAGGCAGATAAGCACATCAGACCTATTTTGTCCATAGGAGAGTTGTGCGTTACTAGGCTATGCTACCCTCTTGAGGTTGATGTTGTATTTGCAAAATAGAAAATATCGCACACATTTAGGTCCAAAGTTTTTTTCCCTTTTTTTTTTTTTTTTTTAGGCAACCTTTGAATGTTCTGTTCAATAATCTGGAAAAGCAACACAGCGTAATAGCCTATGCCTCAGTTTTGATTCTGTAGACTAGCTTAGCCATTCTTTTTCCCTACAATGAGTAGACTGAATCCTGTACAATTCTGCCATAACTCTAGAAACAGATCCTAACTATATTGCTTCTTTTTTAGGGAAAGATTTATGCAGTATCTCTGGACAACAGTTTCCTTCTGTACTGTTGGGAAGCGTATTGGTTGACTGTTTTCATGGAATATGCTTGGAAAACATTAAATATTTTTCAGAAATAACACTTGATCAGTAGAGCTGCTGCAGAAGTGATGATTAGAGTTCAGAATTATAGATGTGGCGTCAGTGCTCTGACTCTTCCCATTTGTAACACTTCTGCAGGTTATGTACACAAGAAGTACCTGTCAGCATTCTCAACCGGGACTAGCTTTGTGTACTGCAGAGAAGATGATTGCACACCAGGAAAAACTCCTGTCCCTTATGCTTGCCGTCCTACAGGAGAACATCAGGCGCATGTATCATTTACAGGAACTGTTCAGCAAATGCTGGTAAGATCTGTACCTGGATATGCATTATATAATGGGTAGGAAAACCGTCACATTTTTTCTTCTGATTGTGGCATCAAAATGTTAAGGCTTTCTGAATTGGTGCTAAGAATTCTAAGCATATTCGTTTCTTAGTCATCTAAGAATTATTTACTCCTTTTTAATCCACGTCCGCCTTCACCTGTAATTCTTGTTTGCCTTCTGATGCAGTACCTAACAGAAGATGGTGCTAGTGGCATTAGAGGGGTGACTTCATCTGGGCAATTAATTCTGTGTCAGGAAAAGAGAACATGTCTAAGAACTGTCCATTGCAGTTATATTTACCTTTATCACATTTGCCTGTTCAAGAGTACTTTACGGAATGTCTTCAGGGGTGAAGTCCAAAAAATCTTCATGGATTCACAGATCTCCATATAGGCATTTCTTACGGCTTTTGGAAGCATGTAATTGCTTAGGTATGGAAAAGAATATGTAGTACAGTGGAGCACACTGGTGCATGCACTTGAAGCACAAAAAATTACCTTGTTCCCCTGTAGCATTAGTATGGATATCTAGCACTAGTATGGATATGGTTCTGAATCCAAGTAAGTTAACTGGAAAATTGGTTGTATTTTTTTTTAACTGGAAGAGATATTGGATGGTTTCCTTGAAATATCCATGTTAACACATCCCTTGACAATTAAGCTAATTTGGCAACTGAAAGTTGATTCCATGTGCATCTAGTTTGCGCAGTTTATTACATGAGCTATCTAGTCTGAGATATTCTTAAAAATAACAAGTAATTGCAGTTTCAGCATAAGCTTTATTCTCTATTACAGATGTGTATAGAAGTGCAAGAAAAAGTTTCCACCAGTTTTAGAACAGATTCATATATCTTTCAAACACGTCATTTAGAATAATCACAATACTTACTAAGGAAAGGAGATAAAATAAGCCTACATGTCATCCCGATTAACATTGCCCTTTCCTATTTTTGGTTGTAGATCTTGTATTTTTACTTAAAAGATAATCTGTATGATGCCTTTTTGTCTGGGCAAACTACTCAGGTTCACATACTTCCTTCTTCTTAAGAGCCGTGAAATCAGTAATAGTTTCATTTTAAAGTAAAACTAAAGTCAGCTCATCAAGTGCTGTGGTTGTCCTTCTGCTTGCCTCAGTTTTTCATTGGAGTTTCTAAAAAGGCAAAAGATAGATTATTTTGAAAATGTAATATTTTTCTGAAAATCCTGTTTTGATAATCTGTCCAGAAGTGCCACAACCACTCAAAAGAAGACAGAAGATAAGGTGCCTTTCCCATAGTTACATTCTACAGGGGCATGTATGCGTAAAACTGTCTTCTTTGTGTAATGGCCATAGAAGTAACCCTTCAAAAGGAGTTCAGAGGAGAACAAAGAGCAGAGCTTGGGGCAGAATCCTGGGATCCTGAAAAGCAGGGTGAAAGAAGCCTGAAGTGATTTGTAGTTGGAATGTGTAATGCGGATATGAAGACTGACATAAACCTTAAAAGATTTGGAAAGGACAGCTTAATATGGGTGCATGCAAATAAAGAATGAAAGGCTGTAAAGGTAAAAAAAAAAAATCATTTGTGGTGGGAGTTATTCATTAGAACTTTATTTATCAGTGAATCGGGTAGAACTATCTTAGTTACAATAATTTTTTTGACACATTTAATCATGAAAAGTGTGAAGTTCAGCTAGCATTGTCTGAACATCAGATACTTTAGTGGTTCTCTTAGTGGTAACTTAGGCCCAGTCACTTCTAAAATGCTGTTCTGATTGTTTTACATGACAAATTAGGTGACAAAATTCTGTCTGTGTTTTTTTGTTTGTTTGTTTGTTTTTAAATCTCTGCTTTTATGAATTGGTTGAAAGTACCTTTAGCATTCTCTTCAAGAATGTCCCGTAGCATCTTCTCCAATGTTTGTCCATATTCTTCGTACTCTGCTTCTGTTATCTTGACACCAATTTCAAAGGGAACATTAAACTTTAAAACATGAAAAGACAGAGTTTAACAGACATTTTTTGGACTAGGACACTGCAGGTTAATTTTATTAATATTAATGGACATGATGATAAGCAAGAGGTATAAAAATTTTATCTATTAATTTAATAGTGCTGAGATGTAATCAATATCTGACAAACACAGTACATAGCTACTGCAGACCAAACTGCACAATAAACCAGAGGAGAGAAAACTACAAGAAATTCACATTATTATATGTTAGCTTTGAAATGTAAGTGAATCCTTAACAGAAGATTGTGATCTGTCTTAGTGCAGACAATTTTAAATTATTTCATACCAGCAATGCTGGCAGTTTTCATGTGTCTTTTTCTACTTGCCTTTCAAGTTAAATATGATTGTAGCTTTGATTTGTACTACCTCCTGTAACAGAAATTGTATTCTCACCCTAACCCCATCTCTTAAACTTGTGCATGGGCAAAAATACAAACCTTGATTTCAATACTGTTATTGTCATCTTCTGCCCCTGTTTTATCTGTATCCCAAAGGCCGCCTGTGCCTCGACGATGTAATCTTGCTGTTGTTTTTGTTGGATCATTTTGTTGCTAGAAAGCAAGCAAAATAACATCCACATAGTCTTTCCATAATCAAACTAGTCTGTAGTGGGGAAATTAGAACCCATGATTAACACAGATGCAGCAAATTAGTTAAAGGCATCACAGACTTATTTTAAGGTTATGTGGATGTGTAGGTATATAATAAGTACACTACTATTGCTGCATTCACTTCACCACGAATTTGGTTTAAAGGTTCCTTAAAGAACAACCACCTTTCAATTAATTTCCAAAGAATGTGCCAACAAATTATTTAAATGGCTGCTTTGTCTCAGTTGCTCTTTTTTTAAATGGTTAATTCTTAGTGAATGAGATTAGCTGTGTATTCTCATTGCGTGAATTCAATGCTAACGGTTTGTTACACTAGTTCTCTGGAATAACTCCTTCCTCTTCCAGAAACTGTATCTTCTAAAACTTGCTCTGAACATTGTAAAGAATCTTGGATTTAAGGAATTATGGAGGAGGACAATTTTGAAAAAGTATTATTCCAAATTTTTACCTGTATTTTTTTATATTCAGGGCTTAAAAAACTAGAGCCAGCCAGAGCAGTTTCTGTCCAGAGGATGCTGAAAAGGAGAATTCCTAGCAGAGTACCTCTGAGAAACATGATTATCTTCGTTAGGCAGTGTGTCAAACCTGAAAACATAGGTTGAAAAATTAAACATATTTTATAATCTCTGTATTTAATTGAATCCTGATCCAGTGAAAATATTTCTCCTGATTTGAATGACCTGAAATAGTTTCTAAAAATGAAGGTGTAAATAAAACACAATTGTTGCATGCAAAATGGCAAAATATCCCATCCAAAAGAGATTATTACTTACAGTGTTTTCTTCTGTAACTAAGATGTAATAACTGGAGCAGACGGGTTGGTAGAGAGGAATTACACAGGAAAACTGGCAAAAGCTAGAAATGCTCTGAAATGTTACCTGGTTATTTCGTAGCTTCACCAAACTGCTGCTTTGTGAAGCACTTTATATAGAGAGTGGAATATTTGTTCTGTGCTACGATATTTCTGGAAATGCACTCTGATATGTATTTAAATTCCTTGGAAACTTAGTCTGCTTGTAAGATAACAAAATCAACAAAAGGGTGAAAGCTGCATATATCTGTTGCTGAGTTTTTTATGTATAAAGAAATTGTGTAGAGAATGGAGTGAGAGTTTCTTTTTTTGTTTTTTTTTTTTTCCCATTGTGTTAACATTGTTCTTTTTAAAAATTAATAGCTGTACTGTGTATTTTTCAAAAAGGAAAAGCCCCAAACCCTTTTTATTGTTACCTGATGTGGTGAAACAGAAAAGGAGAAGTCGAACCGTGTTCCTGACCTGTGGTGACAGCCATGTTTCTCATTCTTGCCTTTAAGTGTGTTCCCTCTCTTCTGTATTCTTTCCTGGGTTCTGTTTTATCAAATTTTGTTGTCTTTTGCCGAAAGACTGAAACCAAAAATAATAGCTAGGAAACATTGCTTCCATTATTTTAAAAATTAAATACTACATTTTAAAAACTTCAGTGAAGATTAGTAGCAATGGCTGAGGGTCTAGAAAACATTCCATGAAGAGAAATTGGGATTTTTTTTTAAACTTGAGGAACAGTAGGAATAAAGAAGGAATATATGGTAAAGGATGACAAATTTGCAACTTCTGTTGCTTGTATTCTAGCTAGACTTGAACGATGTGGCTAATTTGTGGGATTTATTTTGGCCGACCACAAACTTCCAGTAGTAGAACTGAGGACAGCAGGGGAAATGTGTGAAGATGGGAAGATGAGGAGGAATTTAGTTGAATCAGACTTGCTGTTAGAGAAAATGTACCATGGAGCATCACTACCTGGAGCAAGCATTGTTAACTGCTCTGACCAAGACAGTTTCTTTAGCACACCTGCAGGTTTGAAAAAGTAGCGAGGAAAATAGAAGTATAGGGTTATTAATTTGGATAGGTGATTGTACAAATCAGTGTGGTAACTTTTTTCTTATTTTTTTTTTAATTTCAAGTGATCACAGTTGCCATTAAAGACAGTCTGGTTACCAGCAGATCACTAGGAGACACACCAGAAACTTCATTAACTTAATGCAGACTAATTGATAGAACTTTGTTATGTGGAAACTCCTTTCAGTCATCACAAGACACAAACTTTTATTCTTCTCAGGCTATATATTGGAAGAAAAAACTGTGGTGCACTGTGAGGAGACACTGGGCACAGGAGAGAGCGTGTTGGCATCAACCAGACTGAGTAGCAATTTTTAACTTCCTCAGTATGAAGCCTATGGTGAGTATATACTTTCTCTTTTCCTTTTCCCCAGCTCTGACCCAAGTTCTTTGATCATTACTTGAAACCGTTTTAACGCATTGCATTTTAAGCATGAAGGGATAAAAGACTGAATTAGGTCTTGCTAAGTAATACTGAATTTTTAAATATTGAAACTCATAAAATTTAAGACTAACTTTTAATGTGGTAAATCACGGAACCTAATGTCCCCATATGAAAACACTTCTCTTGTGTACTTAAGGAGTTAGTGCCCTTTTTCCTTAGTATTAAGTGTAATAAAAGTTGACTAAGAATCAGGTTTGGGTTTTCTTTTTTCTTGGAAGTAATGTGGTTGATTTCAAGACTGTATCATCTCCACAGCAGTAAAAGCCAATGTAAAGCCCTCTTAGATGATCAGGTATTGTGTATCAAAATATAAAAAATGGGTAAGGTACTGGGAATGTAAGGCAGCCTTTTCAGCTTAGCAGTTATGATTATGATCTTAGTAGAAATGGAAAACGAAAGAACGCACTGCTTTGCTGTGTAACTTCAAATGGAGCTGTATAAATGCAATGTTCATTTTTAGATTTTTTTTTTTGGTTAAGGCTATGATGCATTTAAACAAGAACAGGAATATTGCATAGTTCTGTTGGTGTATAAAAGGATAATTCATTTCTGTGTTTTTGTGAGTGAAACTGGGATGTTATTTTGTTAGTATAGCTAGCTATAGAATTAAGGTTTGTTTTTCTAGAAAAGGGATATATAATCTTGACTAAACGAAAACGAAGAGCATGCATAGGAACCACTACTTTGGAGGAGGAAGGGTATGAGGCACGAAGGAAAAATGCGACCTTTTAGTTAAGTGCTTTCCCTTTTGTGGGGTGTGAAGAGTGCTGCAGCTTTTAGCTGATGGCATACTGAAAATTGATTTGAGCCTTATACACTTGCCTGAATTGCAATGGCACAGAACAGTTTAACTGAAGGCAAAACTTTATTCTCCAAGACCCATTCCAGGAGGAGGTATCACTTGCCTTCACAACTATATTCAAACACCTGTTTTCATTTTCTTCCTTCTTGCACTATATACTGTTAGCATCTGGTGGACTACTAACTTCCCCGCTATTAGAAAGCTAATACCATAGATGAGAGACCACCACGCTATTTGTCTGAAGGTAGATTGTAGAAAACCCTGATAAGGCCCCTGTGAAAGATTATCAAATACGGCATACCAGGCTTTAACCAATAAGACTTTATTCTGTTGGTATCTAAACAAAAACCTGAGGTACAGTACAGAAGTGTGGCTAAAAAAAAATCTTCAAATTATGTTTTGATTTGCTGATGGTGGTTAAATAACCAGGTTTGAGATTACTGTAAAGCAAAATACATATGCGTTCCACTACTCCCTTTCATCTTCAGGAAAACATGGAGACTTTCACATATCCATGTAAAGCATGTTATTTTCAGGAAGATCTAAGCACCATTTCACTACTACCAGGATGTCATCTACATCTGATAACTCCACCAGCCCTCCCTGTCACTTGAAATAGTTTTGGCCTTTGAATGGAGAGTACTTGTCCCCTTGCACAGAAGAGTTCACACATCAGCACTTTGCTAGCCTACCTCCTCCTGTTCCTACTCAGGTGCTTGAAGTCTGACTGCAGCATATCCAATTAAATCTGATCCCTAAACCAGAAGGCAGGGTACAATTTTAACAGCATCAAGGAGTAGCACAAGGCACAGTACTTTGCTCTGCTATTCACCTTTAATTTAAGGGAATGTCAATTAAGGCTGATTATCAACACATTGTAGCCTCCCAGCATTGGTTATAGAGTGCTCATAAAATTGGATAATTATTTCCCATGTTCATGTCCAGTTTAGATAAAACCAGTTCTCATCTGAGTCAAGAAACATCGCAAATCGGGTATTAGTGATCACTTCTTGCAGTTGGACTGCTCACTCCTGCATCACTGCTCATTCTGCTGCCCCTCTGTAACGGCGGACACTCCTCCTTGGCCCTTGTTGACATCGCTGATGCATGCCCAGAGTCCATCTACTGATTCTTTCCATAGCGTGACCTCAAAAACAGAACAGGAAGAAGTTTCAGCCTTAACACATTCTCAGTTTGTCATTTCCTTGTAACAATCAAATCACTAGTTTGGCGATGGTCTACAACTACAGAAGTCAAGCGTTGCAGGGTTGTTTTAAGTATCAAGTTATTTATTGCTGTATACTAAATTATCCACTGGTAAAGGGAGAAAGAGAGTAAATTCTGGTGGTTGTATCCTACAAAATAAAGCCTGCATTTCCAGTCTCCAGTAAGGACTAAGAATGCAGTGCGAGCAGTTTGCAAGGGGTTAGGGTCTTCCTCCCCTTTTGGTAAGTCAAAAGAAAAAAAAAAAAAAGAAAAACAAAGAAAACCCACACAACTCTTGCAGCAAAGGAGAATCTTTAACAGTTTTAATTCAAACAACAAAAGTGTGAACGCTCCGTCTCATCCCAGCTCTTCCAAAAATATGACATGCAAGGTTAAAAGCTGAGGCAGCAGTACTCACTTTATTGTCTCCTCCAGACACTGCAAGAATATTTGCAGTAATGGACCAACTCACGTGCCAGACAACATCATTGAACTTGTGCAGCAATTTTGGTGACCATGAATTTCCAGAGGCATCATCACATGTCCAGATAAACACTCTGCCATCCTATAAACACAACAAGACTGAGTTGGTTGGACCACTGGTTGTAACACAGAAAAACCACACTTGTTTGCATTTCCAGTTATGACTGTACTTCCACGTCGCAGCTCTGATATGAGCTCTGGATGTGTTTACATACAACACAGCGAAGGGGCTTTTTTCTTACTATAGCCAAAAGCAAGGTGTAAGTACAGCTCTGATGAGGAAAACTACACAGGAGAGATGACTCATGAACACCAGAGAACTACTCCCAAAATACATATATATCAGCTGGTATTTCCCCCCAAAATGAGCTTTTGCTTTCCAATCACATGACAGCAAGTTAGCAGCTTACTGAGTAGCCATCGTACTATAAAAGAAAGCAGTTCCAGAATTCTTATTAGCAGCAAGAACACTAGAGTCAATATGAAGCATGAGGACATCAGAGCTGACAATGATTAATGCCAGTTATTAGAAGACTATTTTTTGCAAGTGAAGTGTAGTGGATTTGATCTGGAGACATTAAAATACAACTTTAGTTTGAAGCCCTTCCTCATAGTGAGACCCTTCTGCTCATGCTTGTCAAAACAAAAGACGGTACTTGGTACTGAGCCACACACACACGCACAAACCTTTGTCCAGAAATACTTTCACTGGGCCTCTGAGTTTGATGGGAACAAGACTCGAAGGCTTTCATGCGTAGGCCCAGATATAGCAGAGGATTGCCAAGAGGACCTGTTACAGCAGTTCTACCTTTACTATTCCTTTACTCCCTTGCCCTTTTCTCTTGTAAATGACAAAGGCGGCAATGAGAGCCTGCCCCGTCACTCCCAGTAGAAGCCTCACCTGTGAACAGCTAGCAATGGTACTTGTTGGCAAACCTATGGATGGAGCCCAGGCTACATCTCGAACCCAGTCACTATGAGCCTCCAGCTTCTGCTCTTCCTTCCACTGACCATCTTCTTCTCTGAAAATACATTTATACAGTTAGAAGGGTGGCAGCAGCAGCCAGTCATACTTTCCATCTCTTGTTCTGGAAGACTGTTTTTGTAGCTTTCAGGCTCCTGGTTTATCCAAACAATACAAAGCTCAAGCGTTTCCTTCTCTTCTCCAAAAAGCTCTATGGCTTAAACTGACAAAATCTTTCAAGGGGACAGAATGCAGCACAGGAGAAAAGTAATTCGTCTTCAGTTACTGTACAGAGATCTGCTATTGTCCAAATGACAAATGTAATCAAAGACAATTAAAAAGCCACCTTCCAAGATAAGATTCTTCTGACATGAATTCTGACATGAATTGCTATAACCATTTGTAAGTCACTGAATTGTTTCTATTTTTAAAGTACTTCTCTAAAACAGTAATTCAAAGATGAAAGCACAGAGATGACTACAGTATTACCTGAGATGCTAACAGGGACATTCAGAGACTATAAAGAAGAACAGATTTTATAACTTATCAAGTCTGGCAACAGAGCACTTACTTCCAGATCTTGACAAGGTTGTCACAGCCACCAGATGCAAATCTTTTGATGTAGTTTGGTTTTTGACCAGATGGTTGTTCTATAAGGCTGCCTGGTACAACAGCAGGAGCCCAGCTAACTGCATTACATCCAATCTATTTGAGGAAAAAAAATGTCATTACTAAAAGTTGCTTACTTTAAATAAATAGAAAGCTGCTGAGGGGACAGAGGACACCTAGCATACTGTCTATTTTGGGGTGGGAGGAGAAGAAATAAGCCCAGTTTAGGAAACTAGGATTCTTGCGCAATGCTGCGTGGATATTGGATGAATAAGAATTCCAGATACAGTCTAGTCTCAATAGGGCATTTACTCAGAAAGTCTTAGGTAGCTAAGTAACTGTTTTATGGACAAATATCATTCTTGGATATGTAAACAGGGGAGACAGGTTAAAAAATGAAAAGATACAAAACACATACAGTTGCTAAGATTTGGGAATGCAGGAGAAGGCATTTGTGGGTCCACAGCCCAATTTCCTTTTATTGCAAGCCACCGTCATTAACGGCTTAGATGCTTATCAAGTTCTGCTTAAGCAAAAATCCCCACTATTTAGGAAAAACACAAGTCCTGGAGTTTTTCCAGCTTCAGTTTATTCACAGCCAGATTATAGGAGGCGTTCTTAGTATCAAAGCCATTTCCCACCATGTAACTTCCAGCACTGTGTTCAACAATAATGTTTAATAAAGATGCATTATCAGTGCTGTTTAATGGCTTTCATGTGTCTTGTTTTCTACTTTATTTTACTTACTACAAATTAGACCTTACCCTACTCTGGATTTATTTAAAACAAGTTATTTTTGATTTTGGAAAATGTTTCATGTTATTTCATTGTATTTCAGTATTTATCTAGTCTACACGTTCTTATCTGTAGCTCCAAGAACTCTGTACTGCAGACTTACAGTATGTGCATTGCTGATCTTTTTGACTTCCCATTGCCCATCACCTGTGTAGCTCAGTAATGAAATGGCTCCATCAGAGCTCCCGCAGGCCAGTATCAATCCATAGTCGTGTGGTGCCCAGCAGACAGAATTCACTGTGAGGGATGAGACAGACTAGATTACAACACAGCAACTAACTAAAATTGACTAACCAAATCACTGACTAGTATTAGTGAATGACAGAAAACTGCCTCTATTTTTGGCACCATTTTAGAAAGAGACTGCCAAAACAGCACTTTTAATGAGATAAAAACTCTGGCTATCCACCGCAAGAGTATCACTGACTCCAGAACAAAAGCTGACAGCCAGGCATAGTATTTAAAGTAACAAAAAACAAAGTAACAAAAGTAACAAAACAAAGGTGTGTATCAAAGAAATAGCCCTCTTCTCACTTTTAGTCCAGGCTTAGTCCTAGAAGCACGGATCAAGAGTGTTCTAGTCCATGCCTTTGAGAAGAATACCGAACAGCAAGACACATCGCTCTCTTTCCTTTCTCAGGCGGCCAGTATTGGTATCTCTGGGCTTTGGCATACTAAGAAGTTTGGAGACTTCTCAGCTTTGCTTGTAGGAGGACCCATCATCTCAACAAAAGTTTCCATTGGATGACAAAACACAGCATACTAAAATTCAGCTTTTTCCTTCCTTCCCATAGTGCATACCTACAATGCTGTCTCAAGAATTCAGTACCCTACTCTGTTTATTTGGAGCTGATGTATTTGTAAAACAACTCCCATGCAAACATTATATCCTGCAGTATGCCACTATGTAAACATTTTCTCTATGCTGAATAGACTTATTGCCTCTCCATTAATTTGCTGCAATCTGTTTGATAGAGGCTTTCTTCCTTAAACATTATGGATTTATTTCAGTCTGAACCCCCTCGTAATCCCAGTTTCACTTCCCAGCTCTAGACACCGCGTACCTGACGAATCATGCCCTGTGTACTCATACGTCTTTTCCCAAGTGCCGTTTTCTTCCTTCCAGATAATAACCTTCCTGTCATAGGAACAGGAAGCCAAGATATTTCCATACATAGGATGAGCCCAGGCAACTTGCCACACTGGACCTTCATGCCTGCAAGAAACAGTATTATCTGGAAAAAGCTGCGAGAAACCTATTCCAGCTGTGGCTGTAGCCACAGTATCATTAACTGCTGTTCTGACCGTAACTAGTACAATGATACAAAGAATATGAGCAATGCCAAGATGAAAAATAGTACATAAGACTGTAAACAAAGCCATTACCATTGAAAACAATTCCAAACATTTATCCTTATATTAGCAATTAAGATTGTGAGTTTACTTCTAGAAAATTACAGGTCTTAAGTAGGCAATGAATTAGAAAGCCACAGCGTTGCTTCTAACTGGCTCTCTGTCCCCTCTCACAGCTCCGAACAGTTATTTAGCAACAGCCACCAGCCACAGGAAGAACTGCCCTGGAGGAGTTTACCATGCATCCTATGCTACCAAAAGGCAAAATGACAAAATATTAAAGACTTCCGCTTCCCCTTCTTTTTAAGACACTTTACCCTCTTAGGTCCGCAATGAGGATTTGCCCTCCGTTCCGAACATCAAAGATTTTCACAGATCTGTCTGAAGAACAGGTCGCTAACCGAGTGCCATAGTAATCCATCTGAGCATCATGCTATAAGGCAATGAAAAAGGTGCTGTCAGCACATCTAAGTTCTGCTTTCTGAACAAATATTACACTTTAGAAGTAGCTTTATGAATTGTGAACAGATCACCGAGTCCCAGCATGACAGGTTAAAAAGGATAGTTTTTGAACAATCTAGACAAACCACACAAGTCATTTATTTCCCCAGTCACTGTTCCCACTAACTATACAAATGCTATGCAGAAACAGCCTAGCGGATTCAGAGCGGTAATGCACAGCATTTTCAGGAGAGGACAGGAACTTGGTGCCACCAAGTGTAAAGCCCTCACCAAGTTACATATTTTTGTTTCTTAATACATAAAGTCAGTGTAAAAACACTGAACTCTTTTACTTAGGTTTGAAACTTCATTATTTAACAGCACTCCATATGTTTACAAATTGCTTTGAAATCTTTCCTCCCACGCATACGTGTACATCTGCTCCCAGATACATCCACGTAAAGAAAATCAGTTTCATCTGCTGAAGTTCTGTACCATTTAGCAGACACACAGATTTTGTTTCACAGAAGGAACACTGGGCATGAAAATTTTAAGTGTTAAATTATTCCTCCTTTTCCTGCTAGCTACGTTTTCCCGTCTACGTGGAGTAAAATAGCACTATCAGACAATGTTCTCCATTTAATATCCCAAGCATATCTTTTTGTACGGGTACACGCATCGTGCTCCTTGTCCCTCATAACAAAGTACCATAAAGCAGTCTCGGTAAAATTTCAGACAGCGCATTTAACGGAGCTGGACCGTGTTTTCTGTTAAGGTTAAAAACCCGCAACTCCCCCCGTACACTTACTATCATGTCCTCGTGAGAGGTGTCCACGGTGTTGATCACCGAAACCTGCGGAGGGAAGGACAGTCGGGAACGGGCACGCCGCACATCAGAGCCCGGCGCGCTGGGCCGAAGGCACAAAGCCCGTCCCTTGCGGGCTGCGCGGCACGGGGCCGGCCCCGCGCCCCGGGCCGCCTCTCGCCGGGGCCGGCAGCCCAGCGAAGGCGCTCGCGGGCGG
>VXAA01005409.1:643763-667143 GCA_013399115.1 Anseranas semipalmata
GCCCCGGCCCCGGGGGCTGCGCCGGGCGCCGCGGTTCCCTTGCGCGGGGCGCGTTGCGCTGCGGGAGCCTCCGCAGCGGGCGGGGAGGGCGCCTCCATGTGTGCCGGTGGCGGTGCTGGAAGCCGGCCGCTCTCCTCTGGGCGAGGGGGAACGTAGGGAAACCAGCGGCTTCCCCCTGCCCTGCCTGCGGTGCTGCATGGTGCAGCTGGGCGAGGAAGCAGAGTGGAAGGGAGAATGGAAGTCCTAACAGCAGGATGAAGCCTTAAATTCGTATTTGTTTTGCAAATGAAGAACGTCGTAGCGACAATGATGAAATAGTTCTTGGGTTCGTTTTTCCCCCGGGAGGTTAGATGGTCGCTGCGTTAAAAAGGCTCAGAGACACAGTCTGAGCAGCCGTGTCACCGGGTGATGGATGCTGCAGGCGCTGGCTGTGCCCAGCTTGCTTTAGGAGCTGTTTCTGAACAATGGGAAAATACTTGCCAAATGCCTCCCTAACAGGACTAAGATGCTTTAATTATTCTCTTTGTTTGTGTCAGTAGAAAAAAAGGGCATCTTTTTAGGGTTGGGATTGGTGGCTTGATATTTAAGGTGCTCTATGAGCGAATTGTTAAAACTAACGTGTGAAAGATTTCACCCGTGAGCATATCGTTCTCTCAGCATCAACCTGGAGGGTAACATTTGTGCCGTACTTGATATTTTGAGGTCTTTTAGAAGAGAGAGATTAGCGATATCCTAAAAGTAGGTTGATTTCTGCAAAGGCAGCTGATGTTCTTCTGATGCTAAAGTAGGTACGTTTAAAAGAAGTCAATGATGGAGTAGCTGCAGTTTGTTTAAAGAGCTTGCAGTTAATATTCCAAACAAGATATGCCCAACCTGGGGCACGTGTCATGTTACAGAGGTATTCCAGGGCCACTTCCTCCCAGCACGCGATCATACGTGGGCCCGTTACCTGTCTTCGGTTGCGTGACCAGTGAATGCCAGTTACAGGACCGGGTTTCATGGGCATCCCTCTCATAAATAGATCCGTATGCCAGTGTCCGAGGGACCTGGGGGCAGGATGGCAGCAGGTAGCGAGTAGGAAGCTGGATGTGGGGCTGTGGGAGATTCTGCTCAGCCTGTGGCCATAATTGGTCATGCTTGTTTTACACTGACGTTGAACTGCGAGTGCAGCTTAGAAGCTCTAGCAGAATCAAAAATATATTGCATACTGTTAATGTTATAGGTCAGAATCCCTCTGTTTTCCTCATTTTCGATTTTTGGTGGGTTATCTAATACCACAGAAGCCCCTCGTTCCAGATGTACCCAGCTGCTACTCCAGAAAAGACTTGCACATTGAAGATACCCTCATACACCGGGGCAACGTTTGTTCTTAAATGCTGAATGAATTACATCAGAGCCTAATTTAAAGTGGAGGTGTCATTTGGTAAATGAGAGAGAAGAGCTTCTCTTTGGTTCCTTTTAGACATCCACCCTGTGCCGAGGCTAACATTAGAACGGAGTTAATATGTGATAACCGTACTTATATTTGTCAGAACCTCGGACTTCTTTGCTAGCACTTTTTACATTTCCTGTCTCCCAGGAAAACAGATACTTACCAGAACTTCTCAATATCCATTTTGACATTGTCCCTGTTAGAAAACTATATTGACCAACAGTCAGCTGAGATTTTGTTTTTTCTTCTAAGCTGGAATGATAAATACTTGCTTGGTTTTGCTTATGGGAGAAAAAAGTGCAATCAGAAATGTTCATTTGTTCCCAATACTATCTTACATTGTTAATGAAATGTGGATAAACTTAATTGGACAGTGGATAAGGAATAAAGAGCAAAGGAGTGTTTCTTAACAAAGGGACACCAAAGAATCAGAAGGAGGAAATGGGCTGGTCAAGGCTGCACATCTCCTAGAAAAAAGTAACTTTTGTACAGGTCTGTTCGGCAGTGGAAGCTGCAGCACAGGTGCAGCATCCGTTATCTGTGTTGTACCCAAGTGATAAAAAAAAGCCTTGCATGCTATTCACATCATCGCATCTATCACTGGCAATGCTTCAGTGTAGCAGTGGATGTTCAGTACCTTTTCTCTAGAACAGAAAAAAAAAAAGCAACTCCGAGAGGGAATTAAGCGAGTAAAGAGGTTGAGTGCGTGGATAACACAACTGTTTGGATTAGTACAGGCTCCAAGGAGCAGAAGGATATTAACAAACTCTGGCTGGGCTGAACAATAGAAATCTAAATATAGCCTAGGGAACTTTTAAGGTATAGTTTGTTTGGAGTCATGACTTTATTTTTCACTTTTGAGCTTGATAGGCCTTCTCCACATGTGGGATCATACTATCAGTGGTAAATAAGCCAGAAAGAACACAGCCAGGTGCATTCTTTGACCCTATGCTTGTTTTCCTAGGCCTGACAAGTGGTGGGAAAAAAAAAAATCATGTTTTTTTCTAGTGTACTTAACCATGTTGATTTAGTCACTGAGAGAAAATACACGATAGGTTCCACAGTGCCAGTTTTACGGTTTTAGCTTACCCCATCCCTGTTAAGTGTTCTTAGGAGAAGAGAGAATGTGTATTTCTCATTTTCCTGGATTCCTTAGCTAAAGCCTTTTCACCAGCTACCTCTTTCTGAGTTTTCTGCTTGTCAGACAGTAATAATCTTTTGTACCTTATTTTTCATTATAGTATGAAGGATTCTAGGTTACTCTTTGAAAGTCTGTTTTCATACAAGTACTAACTGTCGAGTTTCGTTGTCCAAAGTCAAATGAAGGAGATGCATTTGTATCTGTATGTCAGCCGATCCGCTTTTCCTGTATGTTCTTTCAGATTTATGGCCACCAATGACCTGATGATGGAACTGCAGAAAGACTCTATAAAATTAGATGAAGACAGTGAGAAAAAAGTCGTGAAAATGCTTTTGAAATTGCTGGAGGACAAAAATGGGGAAGTACAGAACCTCGCTGTGAAGTGGTAAGAGCCCTGGCAGTAATTACCATATTCCTTGGCAATGATGAAGCTGTCACAGACTCCAGAGAGTGTGTTAAAGTGGAGCCTGGCCCTGCAGCATTGGCACCTTACTCCAGCCTCCCTTTGTAGGGGCTTTCCCTCTCCTGCTGGGCACAGCAGTTTCTTTCTCTGTTGGGATTCAGAAAGGGTGAGCACGCAGATACTTTGTACTAGCAGGAGATGACTTTGGAAGTCATTCAGTGTTTATATTAAGAATCTTACCATTTTGAAAATATTGTGCCTAAGATTTTATTTCTTCAGAGGGAAGCTCAAGCTTAAAATTTTGGACATCAAGCTCCTCTCCTTTTGCGGGCTTTGAAATCCAGTGCTGAATTTCCCAGTGGTCCTGTCTTTATTAAAGATTGTACTAAACTGATGACATGTATAGCCCTTCAAAATGGCAGTTGAATTCCAGGTCTGAATCCCATTCTTCAACGGCATTTTCATTAAAGTTTATAGTGCGCTTGTTGTTGGTTTTTTCCTGCCTTGACTCCAAGTGTAGCCTGTGCGGTTGCTTTGCTTTGAACCATTTGAATATATTTTTTTTAACCCGAATGAAAAAGGCAGAAGGTTCCAGTATTACTGAATCATCTGGTGAAGTGATCCTACTGCTGACATGTTCTTTCCTGTCTCTTTCCCCCAGCATGTCTAAATGGGAGTGTTCATTCTAGAAATGAAATTGAATGGGTCAGTTCACGCACAGGGCTCCAGAAAGGTGGGCCATTTAAAGACAACTTTGGGTTCCTGTATTTTTTCCTACTGTGGATCTTAGTCATATTCCCTTCTTTTCAGTCGTATACTACTTCTGTCCCTGTACTTTCCCTGTGACCTTTGGCTCTTTCTTTTTGATTCCAACTGTCCTGACTTTTTCCCCAGCTTTCTTGGCCCTCTTCCTGTCTCTACCTGCTCTGGGTTTGTTTATTCTGTTTTTTAAAGCAAAACTGTTGGGCGCTAAACAAAAGAGAAATTTATTTGCCTATTTATCTATGGTTGCATCAGCAATAAGTCCGTATTCATCCAGAATGTGATCGTTAGAAAGTAAGCCTCAAAATGAAACCAGATATATTTCTTTTTTATACCTAAGGAAGTACTTATAACAGTAATGTCCAGTTAGTTATACCCAGCCAGGTGACAAGGATCTCTAAGGAGGAGAAATGTGACATTCTGAAGGACGCTGGCAAGTTGATTTTTTTATCTAAAACCGAGATCTTATTTCTTCAGAGGAAATCTGAAATCAGACTTTGCACCCAATGAATTAACATATTGAAATCCATATGAAAACCTGCCCTGTTCCTAGTTCTGTGTCTAGTTTTGTTTTGTTTCAATTTAGATGCATTGCTCAGCTTCTCTGTGCTTCGGGGTCCCTGTCTGTAAAGCAGTTCTTTGCTGTTCTGTACTTTGAGGTATAAAGTTGAACACCATTTGCACTTGCACGAAGTCCTACCATTTAGTATTTATTTTCTAATTGTTGCATTTCAGAGAAGCTACTCAGACTCTAAACAGCTATTACTGTCCTGATTGTTGAATTTAAGAATAGTCTTGTACAAAACAGGCTATGTTTGTGTTCCCTGGGAAACTGTGCATGCAGAGCTTGCCAAGCATTTCAGCGGTGATTGCGGTGTGCCAGCAGGGGGACAGCTACCTGTGCACAGGTGTTCCGTACAGTTTGCATTACTGCAGTTATGCCGGAAAGAAGAGAGAAAAAGAAGTCAAAATGCATTTTTGTACAAGGATTTTATAAACTGCATCTAGCCTTAAGCATTGTAAATGGCTAGCACCACGTCTTCTCGTACAAGCTCGTAAGAAAGCATAAATCATCAAGGCTGAAGTTCTGACAGTCTTGTTTAGCTCTCGCTGAAGTCAGGGACTTTTACCACTGAGTCTGACAGAAGCAGAACCTGTCTTGTTTGTAAACTTCAGTGAAAGGAGGGTATGCTGAAAGCCTTGCACGCCCCTCTGTCTCTTTTCAGACTCTGTAGACTGTTGGTAGCCTTTTGTTATGAGTTGTGTGGGCACGTAGCATTGATCATAGTCCCCAGGGAACAGTGGTTATGCCCTACTATGTTGCAACATACAGAGCCAAAAACTCTAGTCCCACTTTTCTGTGCAATGTGTTAAAAAAAGAAAAACTGAAACTCCAAAAAGGCAGATTAATCCTTTCCTTCACTCTGTTTTCTGTTTTTTACCTGGCTACGTGGACAACATACTGAGAGAGGGGGGGAAAAAACTGTGAAACATTCAGGAACTGGCTATCTAAATATATTTTTGCTCTGAAACAGGAGCATGATGGGATTTTTAAAACTGTAGGACCCTGTTTACAGGAATGGTTGTACTGAGCGTGAATCTACAGGGAGCTGATCAATTCTCATATGTTTTCTGAAACCAAAGGAGAGGATGTGCATTATTCAGTTCAAATCATTCGGTTTTGGCTAGTCCCCACAAGAAAGGCAGTGAGCAAGCAGTGACTAACATTTTGTACCTGACAGAGAAATTGGGGTGCAGCCACCACCTCACTGCTACAGCAAGTAGCTTCTTCTCTGCAAAGTGGTAACTACTCATGGGAAGTAGAAAGATACCTGTAGCATCTGTCAGGAATTCTGACAGATGAATTCATGAATCTGTTCAGGCACAAATCACTCCAAAGTAATTCCTTGTTTTGGGCATGAAGATACCCAGAGGTAATACCTGGTGGTATTAGTCTACAAGCTGGGGTCCCAGTTCTTCATCTGGGCGGACGGTTTAGTGGGAGAGGAGGGGCAGCATAACTGCTGGGGCTCAGGGATGGATCTCTGCCGCTGGTGGGTCGTGGAGCCACGGGCAGGCTCATTCAAACTGTGGAAGAGTGACATGTTGTGATTGAAATTGGGCTCAACATATTTTCTGCGATGTACGCTGAAACAAAAAGACTGAATTTTCTGTGCAGTATGATGTTTTCACTCATCTGTGCTCGCTTTTCATGAAAATTCTAGCAACCGGATTTGCTGTTTCACAAACAGCAATTCTTAGTAAGGGGTACAGAATATTCAGGGGAAACAAATGCTTTTTGCATTCATTAGGTTAATTCAAAGAGATAAGTACAGCCAATTAGAGAAGGAAAGCTATAACATGCAACTCAAATACAGTTAATACTTTACATTTTAGATTATTTGCACCCATTTGCAAGCTAATTAAAATAAATAGATGCAAACAAATGCTGTCAAACACTATGCACAATTTTGCATACAAACTCACCAGCAGGAAACATAGGTTGTTAACAGAAAGTTTTTCTAATAATAATTAAAAAAAAAAAAAGGAAAAAAAGTGCAGAGGAAAGGGAACAGTCTTCCCTCTGTAGTAATTCTGAGCCTTGGCTCAAGTGGAGTTTTTCACACGTGGCAGAAGGCAGTAGGTAGTTGATTGCATATAAAAATCCACTTGGCATTTGTTCCGGGAAGTCAATTTTTGATGGTTGATTTTTTTCAAAAACCTGACTAGATTTTACCATTATTCCGTGTAACTTGGTTGCTTTGGTTCAAATTAATTGTGTCATAATTTCTGATCTGCTCCTTCCACTAAGATCTTAATTGGCCTTATGTTTGCAGCAGGTTGTGCGAACTATCCTACAAATCTGATCTGAAATGAGGTAGAGTTAACTGAGGCAACAATGCGGGCTACGTAAGCCTAGGGACATGACATGGGCTCCAGGATATCAGTACTCAATGCAGACGTTATGGTAATGTGTGCGCTTGGGACTGAGCTGCCCTTTAAGGAAGAGTACACCTGAGCATCCCTTTTGGTGGGGGAAAGCAGCCTTCTTCCTGCTCATTCTGACTGGCTTCTCCTCCTGCAGCCTGGGCCCGCTGGTTGGCAAGGTGAAGGAGTACCAGGTGGAAACCATTGTGGATACGCTGTGTACAAACATGTTATCAGACAAGGAACAGCTGCGGGACATCTCCAGCATTGGACTGAAAACTGTCATCTCCGAGCTGCCACCAGCTGCTACAGGTAAAATGTCTGTCCCTGTTTGTCAGACTGAGGCAACAGGGAATCACAGCCTTTGGGAAACAGGAAAGTGGGTGGTTAAGAGCCTAGAAGTTACAGATTCCTTATTCTCCTGCTGGAGGACAAGAAATGCAATAAGGAGGAAAGATAGTAGAAGCTGAGTTACCACTGTGGTTAAAGATTGGATGAAATGAAGACTCTTGAACTGGTCACCGTGAGGATACTTAAGTCTGGAACTGCATCTGAGTTCTTGGAGAAATCTGTTTTGTTTACGGCAATCCCGAGGCATTCAGTGTGTCAAGATACTGCTGTTCAGGCAGTCTGGCAGGGCTGTTTGGTCTCCACATCAGCAGTGCCACTACCCTCTGCGATCTCAGCAGTGCCAGCACTGCACCACCTCCTGTCTGCAGCCCTGCAGGACCAAGTTTTCTGGCTGCCACAGCTACCCTGGCTGCTTCTCCTGCATTTGGAACTAAGTACTCCAAAAATGCAGCAGCTTTTCAGTAGGTTCCCAGAGATCTAAGTTTCCTCTGCAGCCATCTCATGTATCTGTGGCTGTGGCAGTGCTGCCAGCCTGGATTAGAGGTTGGGAGGAGAATGAGAATTAGTGTGAAAATACTTGCTGAACTCCTCTCTCAACTTCTGCAAAATGTTAACCTCTTGAGAGGCATCCTTTCAGAAGTCTTTAAGTAACATACATCACGTGAACCAGAACTGTTTTAGGGTAGCGACAGATAAATCATCTCCTTAAGGGTTGGGATTGACACTGTGTGGGTAGAAGGCAGCAAAAGCTGTGTGGGTTTGCTGCAAAAAGGAGAGTTTGGACATCTCCCTCTGTGCTTTCTTCACCCTAAGCCTCACTGCATGTGGTTGCTGTTGCCGTGGTGCTGTGTGAAGCAAAGGGAAGGTTTGAAATAACAGTCCAAGAAACAGTGTGTCTGAGGCAGGCTCCTTTCTCAGTGCTGTACAGCAGTTAAAGATGCTCCTAGGGTGTTGCACTTCTGCTCTGTCTCTGTTGCATCACGGAGGCCGTGTTCAGAATGGCATGGAAAGCAACTGAACCTTCCTTTGAAAGCTTTATGGAGTTTGAAGCTGCTTGTGCTTTGCACTGAACCAATTGGAAAAAAATATCAACAAAAATCAGTGTTGGGACAAGCATACCTTAGCACGAAGACTAGTCTTGTATCTAGATGTTGGTCTTTACTCTAGGAGATTGAGGTTCTAGACTGTGGTTATAATTTCAACATGCTCTTGAACCTGGGTTATGTATTATTTTGGGACAATTTTATCTAGCTTTATCCTTAAATATCATCATGGGGCTGAAAAACTGTTTCTGTAAAGACTGCTCTTTCCAAACAGAAAATACTGATTTGTTGAAACTGAGTATTTCCAAGTTAAAAACAAGGGAAAAAAAATGCCAGAAACTTCCTACCCAGCTCTGCTCCCTGAATTGCATGGGCCTGGGAGCTGCCTGTGACAGCCAGGCTGTTTGGGGGTAAAACACTCCAGGAGGAGAAGCTTCTTCCAAGGAGTTAGCACATTGTATGCCAGCGGGAGACACCTTGCTGTTTGCAGTATGTATCCCCCATCTCAGACAAAAGGTTGATTGCTATTCTTGCCAGCTCTCCCTGTGGTGACTTTTTTGTTCGTTTGTTTGTCAGTTTTTTTAATGTAGGAAGGATTGAATGGTTTTTAGCAATATAAAGACTTCTTTTTAACTGACAGTAGGGAAAAATCTCTCTCTTGCAGGCTCCACCATGACAGCAAATGTATGCAAAAAGATCACAGCCCAGCTGACAGGAGCCATTGGCAAGCAAGAGGATGTATCTGTGCAGTTGGAGGCTCTTGACATCCTGTCAGATATGTTGAGCAGGTACCAAAGGATTTCTTCTGGCAGCTGTGTACAGCAAGGGGCTGTACTCTATGTGTTTGCTTTTGATTTCTGTGTTTCCCTAATCTTACTATGAGGACTTAAAACTAAAGGATTTGGGTTGGCTGCCACTGGGGAATAATATCTCAGCAGAGCAGATTCCTCAGCGGGGATGAGAGACAACGTGTTGAGCCCTTCTGTGCTTGGGAATAGTGGTAACAGTGGTGATGGATCCCACAGAGGCTCAGCTGAAGCAAATGTAAGGAGGGAGAGGGCAAAGCAGGGAAGTTTATTTTAGCCCTGTGATCTGATTGCACATGCATTTTTTTTCCTGGCTGTCTCTTTCTCGTGTTACATAAGTCAGAGTGACAGTGTCATATGTCAACTGCATGCAGAAGTTATTGACAAAACCCCAGGTCATCCAGAAGGACACAGCCAAAATCAAACTACTCCGTGATGAATGCAAATAACCTCTCCCTGTGTTGTACAGAACAAGTCAGTGTTCAAACCAGAACACCAAAACCACCCTTTTCCTTTCCCTCCCACTGTGTGATGTCTTCATAGCTGAAGGGTTTGTACATTTTTTGCTGGCAAGGGAGCTTTTCCTCTGATGCGTTGACTTTCAACTTCTATCTTGTTCTGTTGATTGCAGGCTAGGGGGAACGCTCTACTCTTTCCATTCTTCCATCCTGCACTGCCTCCTTCCTCAGCTGACAAGCCCCAGGCTGGCAGTACGTAAAAGAGCCATCATTGCCTTGGGTCATCTTGTCTTGACCTGCAGTGGGAACATCTTCTCAGAGCTCACAGAACATCTGCTTGCTGAGCTGAAGAGGAATGAGTCTACCTCAACTACCAGGACATACATTCAGTGTATCGCTGGCATCAGTAGGCAGGCTGGACACCGCATAGGTAGGACAAGTAGCTTGAAATGATACTGAGAAATGTGCATGCATTCTAGAGCAGCTCTTTTTGTAGGGGTAAAAAAAGTGTGTTTGCTCTGTTCCTGATGTGTTAGTGGGTTGTGCTTTGTGATTCCCTCTGTGGTTCTGATCTGGCTTTGATCTCCACTTGGAAGGGAGGAGACACCAAAGTAACTCTCTGGCTGCCCTTCTGTAGTGTGTTTCATCTCAAGCTCTTCAGCACTTCCCTGGTCTGAATTAATATCTCTGTGAATTAGGTCAATGGATTCACCCCATTTTAAATAAGAGGCAAAATGGAAGGCAGCGTATTTCATTACTTGTCTAAAAGATCTGCCAGAACTGACACTCAGCCCTAGAAGATTTCTAGGCACAGCTTTTTCCATGACTGAAATGCCAACAAGGAGCTGAAGACAGTGAGCAGGGGTCATCTGCTGAAAATCCCTGCAAGGCTGGTCTTTGGTGGGCTGCCGGCTCCTTGCCCAAGAGATCCAGGGGAGGAACGCTCTGCCAGGCACGTGAAGGAAGTGGCAGATGGCTGAGCTATTGGCAGCTTAGATAAGCGAAAGCTAGAATGTATTTTACTGCTGCTTACTTTGTCTTTCCCAGGAGAACATCTGGAGAAGATAATTCCCCTGATTGTTCAGTACTGTAACGTGGAAGATGACGAGTTGAGAGAGTACTGCTTCCAGGCCTTCGAGTCTTTTGTGAGAAGGTGCGTGCCCTTGAGGAACAACTGTGCAGCATCCTGTGCATCTGTGTCCTCCTGGTGTAAATACTTCTATTTTCAGCATCCAAGATTGAGTATCTTCATACATGCGTTGCTGTTGGGAAAGACAGTTCACAAATGAAATCTTTCTTTACCTGCAGAGTTGGGCATGAGTTTTGAGCTATTTTACCTCAACATGCAAGAGTGTGTTTCTGTATTGGTTTTGCAGGAGTGGGAGTTTTCCTTGTCCTTGAAGGATTCCTCAGGAAGAGGGACCTGCCTCGTTCCTGGTGTGTGGAGGGAGTGGGAGGCAGGAAGGGAGCTCAAGCAGAGGAGCTGCTGAGCTGCAGCTCTCCTGATATTTGGTCAAAAGTTCAGTGGTTGTCTTGGAGAAAGAGCTCTGCAGAGCTGCTGAGGTTTTCTCCCATGAAGGGAGGACTGAACCAGATGGTGAAGGCTACTTTTTTTTTTTTCTTACAGAAATCATTGAATCCTTCCCAGGAGAATGTGGTCTTGCTTTGTGCACAGTGAGAAGGAGCAGCTCTGCTTTAACTCATATTAGCAAAATGCTTAAATAGTCTGTGAAACATTTTGGGATCCTTTTGAGATGGATTGTGTTATTTGGATATTTAAAATTGCTTATTATTTAATTTATTAACTCTTAGTATTTTTATTTGTCGTGATAGGTGCCCAAAGGAAATTGACCCTCATATCCCTAATGTGATGGGGTTATGTTTGAAGTACATCACCTTTGATCCAAACTACAACTATGATAATGAGGAGGAGGAAGAGGAAGAGAGGATGGAAACTGAAAATGGGGAGGATGAAGAGCAAGGTGCCTGCTTGTGAGGATGGCTGTGCTCAGCAGAACACTGGTTAACATTTCTCCCCTTCTTGCTCTCTCTCACCCTCTGTGACGTTACTTTTCAGATCTGTGTCATGCCAGTTGTCTTGATTAGGTTATGTTAGTTTACCAATGGTAATAACACAGTTATATATGCAAAGTTCCAACAGTAATTCTGAGTTTGTTAGTTTTATTTTTCCTGACAAGCACCTCAGATCTCTGCCTGCCTTAGGCAACAGGGAAAACACTGAAACTAGTACTCTGACCTAGCTTAGCAGAGAGCTAGACGAAGGAAGCATTGCCTTTCCTGTCCCTGCTGACTGTGGTAGTCTCTTAGAGCCTGTACAGCAAGCAGCTAGGCTTGATGCTTGGAAATCGTTAGGAGCAGCTGCTCTGCCATCTTGAGTGTTGGAAGCGCTCCCCTGTGCTCTCAAAGGTGCCAGTGCTGCTTGCAGCCTGCAGGCAGACCTCAGACTCCAAGCAGCTGATTTGACGTGCGTGGGTTGTTCTTCAAGGGGAGGCATGAACTCTGTCATTTTTGAGTGCTCTCTGGTTCTGAAGTCTGAACTTCACCTGGTGTTTGAATCAGCTGTAGCCCAGGTTCCTGTCCGTACGGATAGTTTAGCTCTAGTAGGTTTAGGCATACATGAGGGAGATGTCTCCTTACTGGGATCCTAACAAAATGGTATTTCTTGAAAAGAAAAATGTTACAGGCAGATCTAAAAATTGCAGTTAACAATTACCCACTCTACAGGTTTCTTACTGCATCTGCTGGGGTGCTATGTGGTATTACCTTTATTAACCAGGCAGCCAGCCAGCATTTGTAGCTTGCTTGGGTTCGAAAAGGCAGTGGAAATTTTTGATTTGGTCTCACTTATTTACAAGACTGGACAAAATCCTGTTTTCCCTGATCACAAGGAAGGTCAGGCAAGCAAGCAGCACTTCCTTGCTCCCAGGCTGTTGCAGCCAGCACCCCTGCCAGGGTTTGTCAAAACCATGCTGGTTTGTCAAGGTGGAGCTTTTACTTGGTTTTTGTGTTGCTTCCTCTTGTCTGTGCATCTGCTAGGCTGTTTTCAATACATACATGCTGTGCCTGAAAAGAAGAGCCAGCCAAAGGTTGACTTTGCAGTCACCTGGAGTCTACAGAAGCTATACTTTTGTCTCTCTTTGTGAGACTGGTTGCTTCTTTTTTTGCAGGAAGAGGTATATGCTTAACTGCTATTTTAAATGAAAGGCTGCAATTTCGATATAACAGTTTCAGCGCGATCTAACTCAGCCTACAAATATTGTAGCCACACAATTATGTTTTTACTACAAGGTAGCTATTTTTTACTACTTTGTAGCAGAAAAAAGCAAAGCTACAATCGTGAACACTTGAAAGTGTCACCATTAAAAACATCTTAGTCATCAGTGAAAGCAATGTGATACTGTCATAAAAGGGGTCTTTTGTTTATTTTCTGAATCTCATTAGTTTGAGGTGGATGTCAAGCCTTGGTCAGATAGAAGGTCTATGTTTAAAGCCTGTTAGCTATAGACAGCATTTCATAATGTCCCTATTTATAGCTGCATAAAATGTGGCAGCTAAGAGCAAAAGCTAGAACTAGTTCCCTGGAAGAAAGGCATTTTTGTTTACTTTCATACTAATTGGGGTAAGATCTTGGCCAGCTTCCTGGAGAGTATGTTAAATGTTCTGCCAAAGCATTGTAAATTGTTATGCTGTTTTGTGCCATCCAGGGATTGCTAAGACAAATATTTGCATATTTCTGGCTTTAAAATCTGGGAACCTCATTCTTCCTTCAAAACAAAAGCCTTGATGCCTGAGCGGAACTGGCTTCCCCAGTAAGTGTAGTAATATTAAGGTTTGTTCTCTATTAGCTCTTACTTGGAACAGAAGAATCTCACCTCACATCAGCACTGGGCAGCCCTTGGTCATATTCGCTGTCCATAATGACATCTGTAGGGACAGGCTATTCTGGACAATTTCACGTTCCCAGATATGTGTGAGCTACTGGCATCTGTTTGTCTGGTCAGCTGGAGAGGGAAGCTCTGAAGCATCAAGTGATCCTCTAGCTCTGATTTTCTCCTAATGGTGCATCCTATTTTCTCGTCTTCTTTCCAGAAAGTGATGATGAGTACAGCGATGATGATGACATCAGTTGGAAAGTCCGCAGGGCTGCCGCGAAGTGCCTGGAGGCCATTGTCAGCAGCAGGCATGATCTCCTTCAGGATTTCTATAAAACCCTTTCTCCGGTTTTGATAAGCAGATTCAAGGAGAGGGAGGAGAATGTCAAAGCTGACATCTTCAGTGCTTATATCGCCTTGCTGAAGCAAACACTGCCCATCCAGAGCTGGCTGCATGCTTCAGATGCCTCTGGCAAAGATGACGTTCCCCTGGCAATGCTTCAGAACCAGGTGCATGAGGAGATGGTGGGCTGGATTAAATCAGAAAGCAGTAAAGAGAAGGAGATACTGTGCCACTGATGAGTATGCCTAGTAGTTAAACTTGAGAACATAGCTATGTCTTGCAATGCACTATCCTGTAACCTTTCTCTAGCCCATTCTCCTCTAATGAACGGTTGCACTGTTTCTTGCTGTGTCCTGTCAGTTCTGTTTCCTTTGGCTCATCTGAGCAAGCTGCTTTGGCAGCATAGCTCTGTGCCCTGGAAGCTGGGATGACTGATGTTTTTCTTTCTGGTTTGCTTTTCCAAATTGCAGGTCCCCAACATCATCAAGGCCTTACACAAGCAGCTTAAAGAAAAGAGCATCAAGTCAAGACAGGGGTGTTTCAGCCTCCTGACAGAACTGGCCAATGTTCTTCCTGGTTGCCTGGCAGATCACATCCCTGCACTAGTGCCTGGTAAAGCTTGTCTGTGGGTGAAAGAGCAGGGTTGGTTCCATTAGTTCATATCCTAACATGCATTCTCCTTATGTGCATGTTCCAGTTTTATTCCTGTATACTGTCTCTGCTCAGCTTCAAGGCATACACATCAAGTTCTGCTCCATGTTGATACACTAAACAGTTCCCAGATCAATTCTTGTTTTTGTCTACCACTGACAGCCAGGATAAGAATATCAAATTCATTTCCACAGTCACCAGAAGAGACACCTTTAGGAGGGCCTGTTCCAGCCTCCTTTGAAACTAGCTGGAATTACACTGCTAGCCTGCTGAGATCTGTAACAAGTGACATTTTCTTTTAGAAAATGTAGTGGCATTTTAAAAAAAAAATTGTATTGACTGAAGGTTTTATTTGCACCCCCACATTTTCCACAGAGCTTTCCTTTCCTGTAAATTCATGAAGCATCCCAGACTGCTGAAAGGTTCATGATACTGAGGTTCTGCCTTGGCTTTTGGAGTGACTGTATAGTAAACGTATAAAAAGCTTCCTGTGATTGTTCTTGGGCCCAATCCATGTACCTCTCTCTTATGAATTAGTGGGTTGCAAAAAGCATTTAAGAATCAAGAATAATTTCAGGGATGGCAAGCAGTATGGTTGTAAAAGTTTCTGATTAAGTCTTCAGAGAAACATAAATATGTGCCATAGAAAATGGACTTGGAAGTATGTCGCTTCTACAAAGGCGGTCGATCTATTTAATGGTCCACAGTTATGTTCCAGGCAATACTAACAGAAGTCATAGAACCAGATAAACATAAACGTTCCTGCTTCTTTTTCTAAGACTTCCCACAGAAGAGTAAAGGAAAAACTCATGAAGGGACATTACAGCTGCATGGAGTGCCTGTTGAGACTAGATTTTTCCAGTCTTAATTTCATGCTACTTTGTCCGGCTTATTCACACTTTACTAACAATCCCTCCTCTTCTCAGCCCAGAAAAACTTTTCTAATTAAATTTTAAAAAGTTATGTAGCCAGCTATCCAGGGCTGGCTACAAAGAACAATTATGTCTGAATTGCCACTTCCCTGAAAGCAGAAAGACTGTAAGGATAGTAGCTCTAATGGTATGTATCTTTTGGGTGGGGGAGAGGAAAGAAAGAAAACAGATTCCGACTGTGTCTATTTTCTGAGGATTTTTTAATTTATTTTGATAAAAACCAGCTGATGCAATAAGACAGCATTCGTTCCTGTCTCTTCTGCACAGGTATTGTTTTCTCCTTGGCCGATAAATCCAGCTCCTCCAACATGAGAATTGATACACTGTCTTTCCTTCATGTCCTTCTTTGCAACCATCAGCCAGAGGTATTTCATCCTCATATCAAAAGCCTGTTACCTCCAGTTGTGACCTGTATTGGAGACCCCTTCTATAAGATCACTTCAGAAGCTCTGCTGGTTACTCAGCAACTTGTGAAAGTTATCAGGCCTTTGGGCAAATCTTGCACTTTTGATGCCAAGCCCTATGTGAAGGACCTTTTCCCTGGTACTCTGAAACGGCTGAAGGCAGCTGACATTGACCAGGAGGTAAAAGAGCGTGCTATCTCGTGCATGGGACAAATCATTTACAATCTGGGAGACCATTTAAGCACTGATCTCCAGCCAACCTTGAAGATATTTCTGGAGAGGCTCAAAAATGAGATCACCCGATTGACAACAGTCAAAGCATTAACCCTAATTGCCAGTTCTCCACTAAAAATAGACTTAAGACCTATTCTAGGGGAAGGTTTCCCCATTCTAGCTTCCTTCTTGAGAAAGAATCAACGTGCCTTGAAACTGAGCACTCTGACTGCTCTGGATATCCTGGTGAAGAATTACAGTGACAGCCTCAAGCCTGCCATGATAGAGTCTGTCCTGACAGAGCTCCCTGCTTTAATTAGTGAGAATGACATGCATGTTTCCCAGGTGGCAATTACGTTCCTTACTACTTTAGCTAAAGTTTATCCATCTTGCATCTCCAAGATCAGTGGTTCAGTTCTTGCTGAAATCTTTCAGCTTGTCCACTCGCCTTTGCTTCAAGGAGGGGCTCTGAACGCTATCATAGACTTTTTCCAGGCTCTGGTTCTGACAAAGACGGCCACCATGGGCTACTCAGAGCTGATGAAGCAACTGACTGCACCTATTTACTCCTCAGGTTCAGCTGGGGCATCAGTGACATTACACAAACAGGCATATTACTCTGTTGCAAAGTGTGTGGCGGCCCTTTCCTCAGCCTGCCCTAAAGAAGCCCCTGGGATACTGAACCAGTTTATCCAGGATGTAAAAAGCCCCAAATCCAGCTCTGCTGTAAAAGTGCTAGCCTTCCTTTCACTGGCAGAGATGGGGCGCATCATGAACCTTAGTGCTCAGAAAGAGCTCAAAACTGTCATCCTGGAAGCGTTCACTTCCCCCAGTGAAGAGGTGAAATCTGCTGCTTCCTATGCATTGGGGAACATCAGTGTTGGAAATCTTAAGGAGTATCTTCCCTTCATGCTAAAAGAGATCGGAAGCCAGCCCAAGAGACAGTACCTCCTGCTGCACTCTCTAAAAGAAGTCATCAGCTCCTCCCCAGCCGATGGCCTCAAACCTTACGTGGAGGATATTTGGGCTCTGCTTTTCAAGCACTGTGAGTGCACAGAAGAAGGGACGCGCAATGTGGTGGCTGAGTGCTTGGGGAAGCTGACTCTGGTGAATCCTTCTGAGCTGCTGCCGCGGCTGAAAAAACAGCTCTCATCAGGTAGTGTTACAATGAGCAACGCTGAGAGTAGGGAAGTGTCTTGTTTTGCTGGGAAGTCCTCTTGTAAACTCCTGGTGGGTACAACAGGGAGCAAAGCCAGTCTGTAGAGGCGAGAAAGAAACAAGGGATCTTTGCGAGTGGGATCAAAGGACCACTGGGTTGCACGGGACACAGGAGGGTGTTAGCAACAGGGACTGCACGTGGAGATTGTGCTGGGACAGGTTTTAAAGGGGTTGGTGAGACAAATCCTCTGTTCTCTTATGTTTTCAATGTGTTTCTAATGAGACTGAGAGCAGAATATATGCTACAAAGTTACAGCAATGATTTTGTCTCTTGATCTGTCACTGATTTTTTCTTTCCATCTTCATCTCAGGCTCTCCACATGCCCGGAGCACAGTGGTAACTGCAGTCAAATTCACAATTGCAGACCAGCCTCAGCCTGTTGATGCTCTCCTGAAAAGCTGCATAGGTAGGCTAGTACAAATCGCAGTGTGAGCTGGGAACAGATACTGAGCTGGGAACAGATACTAGTTTTTATTAGCAGCTTAGGGATTTCTCACACTTAACCTGTTTCTCTGCTTTTGGCATTCAAGAGGAACACTGTCATGTGGGTCCTTGCTAAATGCTCTGATACTTTGCTCTTGGGCATGTTCCATGGGTGACAAAGATTTTCAGGGAGCATAAGTCCCCTCAGCTTTCATACTTATGACTCAAGCATCATGCAGACAAGGATCTTGTAAAATATAACCTATATTAAAATGGCCTCAAACCTAGGAAGCCTACGTCTTTGGATCCGGTGTATAAAACTGGGCCTTTTGTTTCAGAGAAGTCTAATCTGAGCAAGTTAGATCTGAGCAAGAAAAAAAGAACACCTTCCTTGGATATTGAAGCTTCTGATTTGACCTTAGGATGAGGTCTGTGGTAGCTAGAATCATGCTGTTTGTTTTTATGCCCAAATGCAGAAAAGTCATGATTCTTCCCTTTACTATATCCCAATTGAAAGCATCTCTAATGTCTTTGTTACACTGTGCCCCTACAGTTATTTTGCCATAGATGTGTCATATTCAAGCTCCATCAAAAACACATTGTGGTCTTCTTGGGTCAGTTGCAAGCGCTTCTTTTAAAACACTGCAGCAGGACTAACTGGTGTGTTCTTATCCCACAGGTGACTTCTTGAAAACTCTTCAGGATTCAGACCTGAATGTTCGACGTGTGGCTTTAGCCATGTTTAATTCTGCTGCTCACAACAAACCTTCTTTAATCCGAGATTTACTAAATGCAGTTCTTCCCAGCTTGTATAATGAAACAAAGGTCAGAAGAGAACTTATCCGGGAGGTATGTCATTAGTTTGGCTTGAGTGCAATACAGCAGCAATTCAGTGCGTGTGAAGCTGAGATGAAGCTGTCACACTGACTGCTGTTAGGTTACAGCTGTATTTTTTTTTCTTGTTTAAGGTAGAAATGGGGCCATTCAAGCACACGGTGGATGATGGTCTTGACGTGAGGAAAGCTGCTTTTGAATGCATGTATACACTGCTGGAAAGCTGTCTTGACCGGCTGGATATCTATGAGTACCTGAACCATGTGGAGGATGGACTGAAGGATCACTATGACATTCGGGTGGGTAGATGCTTTGCCAGAACTGCTGGAGGACAGTGAAGTAACTGATGTTACTTAGTTCCCTGGGAACCAGGGCTTGAATTGAGCTGATGTGTCACCACAGCGTGGAGTACCCCTGCCATGTCTGCTACAGCAGCCTTTCATCTCAATATGTTTGAGCTCTAGTTTGACTGTAGCGGCCTTGACAATGCAACCCTATTGTAGCTGGTTTTATAGGAAATCTACCAAAGTCTAAAACACCATGAATTGTCACTTAGTGTGGCCAGGGATACTAAAAAAAAAAGTATTGTTGATGGTCTCATAGCTTAATAGGAACAACTATATCCTTTTCATTCTATTTAATTTACCACCACTTAGAAGTGGGTACAGCAGTGGCACAATCCCTGTGGTGAATGCATCCGTTTCTCTCAAAAGCTGTCCGCACTCTACAGACACCTGAGAGCAGGACACCTGGGACCAGAGTCCAGCTGTGCAACTGTTGTGCATTGGCTGCTAATAGTTGCATTTCTAAATGCCAAAACTCTTATTAAAACCCCTTACACAAGTGCAAAGAAAACCACTCAAGTACAGATGCCGTGGAAGCAGCACCCTGCAGGCAGCACGACACCATAGGCAGAACGAGTGCACAGGCTTCTGTAGACAGGATCCATGCTGTGTCCAGGGGAGTGGAGAGCTGAAGTGAAGCAGCACCTGTTTTCTTTCCTTGTCTAGATGCTGACTTTCATAATGCTGGCTCGGCTGTCCACACTCTGTCCTAATGCAGTCCTGCAAAGGCTCGAGCGACTGATTGAACCACTCCGAGCAACCTGCTCCACAAAGGTAAGATCAGAGAGCACGTGACATACTGGGGGTGGATTCTGCCACCTGTGCTGTTAGCCGTCTCTCCGTCACTGCTTCTGAGCAACCTGATCCCCAAATTCCTCTGGTTAGAAAATTAATCTGCTTGCCTCTGTATCTGCTGATGTGTTTGATTTTGTGCCTGTACCCTCTTTTCTAAATCCCAACTAAAAATGGTGCTTTGGATTTTTAGGTAAAAGCTGGTTCAGTGAAACAGGAGTTTGAAAAGCAGGATGAATTGAAGCGATCAGCAATGAGAGCAGTAGCTGCTCTCCTAACCATCCCTGAAGTAGAGAAAAGTCCAGCGATGGCTGAATTTTCATCTCAAATCAGATCCAATCCTGAAATGGCATCGCTTTTTGAAAGTATTCAGAAAGATACTGCTTCTCTACCCACCATAGAATTGATGGACATGAGTTAAGACTGTCCATTTACTCCATCACCCTCCTGCCCTCACCACGCATTAACCCAACAGATACACCGTAGGTGGGCTAAGTGAGAATGTCATCGAGCTGGTCTCTACTGCAACAGCCGCTTGGAAGTCATCAGGTGCCAACAGGAGAAAATAGCTGAAAGCATCAGACGTCTGGATGAATTTTAACATGGTATGCGAGATCAAGGAAAGTATGTCCCTTTGTAGGGGAGGGAGTAAAAGACATATGCTAAGTCTTCAGCAAGCTTTTAAAGGGCACATGAAGCAACCTGAATTTAGTATAGTTCCATGAAAAATGGAAACCACTTCCTGAAATATTTCCCTACTACAGTACAAAGAGATAGTTAAAAAGCTTGTTTTTTTTTTTTAACCACTGCACATGCACTTTTTATCCCCAATTGCCTGAAGAATGTTTATATTGTTTCATTAAATAACATGGCTAAAAACTAGATGTCTTTAATTGGTGATAAGCATAAGTGTAGGGCCTGTTTCAAAAAGAGGAACAAGATTTGCATTAGCTAAGCTGCACAAACTGCAGTTGGATTGTTTTTACATAAAATTCCTAGTTTTTCCACACAGGGCTAAATTCGTAAGATGTGTGTTGATAGCTGGGTATTTCTGCAGTGTTTTGGTGATACAAAACTATCTTGCTCGACTTACATGTTTTCCTGGTTTTGACTGCAAAATACCTCAATGAGCTGTCTTCCAAAAAGAGACTACTGGATTGTATTACAATAATAAATCGTCCGCTAAGCTTTTCTTTGCGTTAAACAGTGGCATACCTTTCCCCCCCTGGAGCAGCTCAGTGTTCCTATTGAGTAACCAGCCACCAAAGCACCAATCTGCTGTGAATTCTGGTCATCAAGTGACACAGCAGCAGCACGCATTTGCAGGGAAGTTCACATCGAGTATTCTAGTATTGCAGAAGAGAGGAAGGTCAGTAGCCAGAGTTGCCAGAACATACAGTCCACACTAACCCTTTCATCATTTGAAAACCTTCTATGAAGTGGCTGTTTTGTTGAAATGCTGCTTTGCACAGGGAAAAAAAAAAAAGCTTTAAGATACAGAGAGGATGTAACAGCAAATTAGAGAGTGAGACCGCCATGACACACTTCTTGTAGCCATGGATTTGTAATAAGCTTTCATTTCTCCATTTTTGACAGTGGTTGATGTGAAAAGTATTTATAGTGCAGTGTGAAAGAACATCCCTTCTGTTTGAGTGGTATCTGAAAATAAAAATATACCTGTGAAGCTGTGTGCTTTCCCAAATTCATTAGCCATCACAATGACATTACATTACTACTGATTCTACCAGGAGCCTACAGAACGAGGAAAAAACAATTACAGGACTTTCTTAGGCTCTACTAGGACTTCAGCTCCTTCCCCTGAAGCATGCTCAGAAATGGGATATGGCCCCAGACCACCTCAAGCACAAGTATCTAAAAGGAAGCAAACGCCTGAATCAGAGCAAGAGATGCACAAAGCGCACTGCTGCCAATCTACTGTCAGACAGGCACAAAGTGTGGTTGCAAGTGGGGCCACGGCACTGTCTGCCAAGCCCCAGGAAGCAGGCACCAAACCAAAGCCTTCCCTTTGGTCACTGAAAACATTCACCAGAGTTTGTATTGACACTTTATTAAATACATCCCAGATGCAGAAGGCAGTTTATTCGTTTTCCTCACTGCGCAGTCTGGCGTTCGGATTAGTGATCTTGATCGCAAGCTGAGCTGCTCTCTCCACAATTATCTTCCGGTTCTTAGAAGACACGTTGTGAGCAATCTCTGCACAATACGACCTGTGGGAAACAGACTGCATGTCAGCTTGCCTCGACCCAGCATTCTGACGGCAGCGCAGGCAAAGCATTCAGGAGCCATCCTGCTGGCAGCGGTCAGCAGCAGCAGAGTACAGAAGCTCACGGGACAAGTCAGAAACCATATCCTGGTGCCCAGCCTGTCCAGATCTGAGGGCACGTGCTCACCTGCAGAGCAGCTCAACCACTCTGCTTTTTTTCATGCAAATGAAGAGTCACTAAGGTAGATTTTAATGATGTTTCTTACTAGTTTTGGAAGAAAGAAGTGCTACAAGTAGATTGCTGCAGTAGATTTAGGCCTGTGTCTTAACAGATACAAAGCCACAGCTCTGATCACCATTTTATCAAATAGATGTACAATGTTGTCACCACCATTTTAACATAGTGTTTTCACCAAAGGTATGGATTTGCCAGCCCCAAGAAGCTCCCTGTACGCCGCCTCCTACCAGTGGCACTGCCACCTTTTGTGGCACAGCAGCACTAAGGAAGCCAAGACAACGCTCGTGTTCTTAGAAGGCGCACACCTCCCTGACTGTGCTGCCTCTGTGCCTTCTGTCGCCAGCACCCTTACGGGATGGGCAGCACACAGCCTCAGCACAGACTGCGGAACTGCCAGCAGCAGCTCAGGACAGGGAATAAACGTAACAGCTGCAGACTTACTTGTTACTCATCATGAGCACCTCCAGCTCTTTGACATTGTGGACCAGAAATTTTCTGAATCCCGTGGGCAGCATGTGCTTTGTCTTCTTGTTGCTCCCATAACCAATGTTGGGCATCAAAATCTGACCCTTGAACCTCCTGCGAACTCTGTTATCAATACCTCTCGGTTTCCGCCAGTTGCGCTGAAGAAATATGGGAAAAAACTGATGTAGTTCCACAGCCGAGTATCAATCTGAAAATGCCCACATCAAGCTAACAGCTTTAGCCAAAACTGATCTCCAAAAGATTCATCACGCCACGCTACTATAGCGTGATGCACAGTTTCAATACGTAACCTTTACGCTTTAATTCATTATCAACCCTCAAGGCAACCACGTCCGATTTTCCCAGAAGTCATTTAATAAACAAATTTCCAGTGACTTTTTACCTTGATCTTGACATAGCGATCAGACTGATGGCGGATGAACTTCTTGGTCCTCTTCTTGACGATTTTAGGTTTCACGAGAGGTCTGAGGGCAGGCATGGTGTCTAAGATAAACAGAACAGGTAAAAGAAGAGACTTACGACGCAGAGGTGATGTGTTACTCCACTTACAGCAGCTGTTTACAATAGCTGTAGCAGGCTATCTTCCACTCACTAGCCACTTGTAAAGCTAGTAAGGGAATGGGTATTCCTCTGCAGTCTCTTTTCCTCCCGCTTCCGAAGCTGGAAGAGTACTGAAAGCTCTCCAGATGCGATCCTGGGAGGTCACGCGTTGGCCAGACAGCTTCCACAACAGCGTTTTTAGCCCTTACGTTCCCAATCCATCAATCCCCTCCCCTAACGGCTTAGGAGCCCTTCTAGTTGTGAAAAAAGACAGGCCGCAGACAGACAGACAGACAGCAGTTTCCGTTCTTAGAGGAGATCTCGACGCTCCCGCAGCACAAAAGCCCCCCCGGTTCGGGTGCCGCACGCCTCCGGCCAGCGGTCCTTTCGGACAGCCCGGTACCCTCGAGCCCGCGCTCCCCGGCTCCCGTGGCTACACGCGGGCCGTGCGGGGCCCCCCGCGAACGGGCGCCTGCACGCGTGGGCGCCCCCGGGACGAGTCCCCGCGGACCCCGCGGGC
>VXAA01005409.1:673758-692832 GCA_013399115.1 Anseranas semipalmata
GCCCCGAGCCTCGCACCCGCGAGCGCCCAGCCCCGCAGCCTGCGCGGCGCCCGGGCCCCCCGCGGGCAGGCGGGCACCGGGTGCTCCGCCGGGGACTCTCCGGGGTCGCGTGCGCTGGAGCCTGCCGTTACGGTTCCCAAAAGAAGTGGTTTGGGTACTTTATTTACCATCTGCCCCACCGCGGGGATTTTCTTAATGCTGTTGTTGTGTGTTTATCTTTTCTTCAGTATTTATGATCTAGCATTCAAACCAGATGGGACTCAGCTGATAATTGCTGCTGGAAATAGACTCCTGGTAGGGGAACTTGTTTGTTTTTGTCCTCTTGCAGTTACAGCTGTATGTGTGATTTCTTTCACGTTAACTTATGAATTTAACCTGCTAAAAATCCTCTTATCTCTAGTAGTCCAGCCTGATATCTGCATATGCGTTAATGCAGGCTAACTGTAAAGTGTTCTGAGGCTTTTTAATGTTTCTTGCCAAGCTTTAAGCTCAGTTGCTGAAAGTACTAAGATTTACGTTACTTGTGTCATTTTGTCCTCACACTTCGCAGAGCAGTTTGCAATCCATTAGCCTTCATCTGAACTCAGCACAGTGGCACGGTATGCAAACACCGTGTTGTTACAGGTTTCATGAAAATCTCTGTGAAAAGGGGAAAGAAACTCAAGTTTATGTCCGTGCTTTGAGAGCAGCTTCAAGTGGAACTGTATCAAGCTCCCTGGGTCAGCGTGCCTGCTGCTCGCCCATCAGCAAGAGCTGCTCAGGGCAGAGCTTCTCGTGACCTCCTCCAAAGCTTTCAGATGGGGTGGCTGTAGGAGCTGCAGGGATGCATGGATGGATGGATGGCACAGTTACAGAGGTGTAGCTTGGAACTGAAGGAAAGCAGGCTTTATAATCTTCAGTGCTCACAGAATGGTATATTTAATGATGGTCCTTTCCAGTAGCTTATTACGTTTAAAGGTCTAATGCAAGGAAGGAAAGGGATGAAGTAAAACAAGCAGGCCAAATGAGCTGTTTGGAAATTTCATTTGTGCATGTATTTTTCTAGTGCTTAGTCTTCTTTCATTCCAAGTGTTGGAACAGAAGTATTACATTAAGGAAAGTTGCTTTTACACTTTAAAATGCCTTGTTTTGTATGGGTATTGCATGCAAAAAAACCAAACAGGTATAATCTTGTTGGCATTCAGTAATTTTGTGTTGTAGTCCTCATTTGGAAGATTTTTTTTTTCTGTTTGTACAGGTATATGATACTTCTGATGGAACCTTAATTCAGCCTTTGAAGGGGCATAAGGACACTGTATACTGTGTGGCTTATGCTAAAGATGGTAAGTACCACTTTTGTGGGACTTCATTAGTCTAGTTTGTAAAGTGCATAGTATCTTCCATTTCTTATTGAAAATTGATAAAGGAATCAGGGTTGTTCTAGTAACAGTATTTTGAACATGTGTGCATGTGGCGTTTTGTTGTTTGTTTTTTTCTTTAATCGGGAATTCGAAATGCCACCCAAATACTACATGCAAAAGGAAGTACTGTGTTTTTTACATGTAAGGCTACCTGTTAATCCAAGAGCTGTAGTTTCCACCTCCCCTCCCATTACACTTTGTGAAGTAATGTCAGCAGAAGGCTTACGCTAGAGATGCCTCTTTCTAGTACTTCACTTGCCTTGAATTTTTATTTCAATAGTTTGTCTTTCCCACAGCTTCCCAATTGTTTAGTGGGTAATATTGGTGGTAGGGGGACAGTTGGACTAGATGATCTTGGAGGTCTTTTCCAACCTTGATTCTATGATTCTGATCCTTCATACGTCCAGCACGGATCTTATTCTACTTCTGATTCTTTTATTGCCTCTGATGCTCGTTCTGCGAGGAAGTAATTACTGTGTGTGGATTCAAAGGAATTACTCTGAAATACTAATATTAAAGTTAGAGCTGATACCTTTGAAAATATACCATGCTTCTCTTGACACCGGTAACAAATCTTCAGCCAGTGACTGACAGTGTTGGAAAGACCAGCTCCTTGCTTGCGTTACTGGATTTAATGAGGCAGTCTCTGAGGGAAAATCCAAATAAAGCCATCGGAGTTTCACGTAGCTAGAGAAGTGCAGCCACATCAAGACACTTACAGTGTTAGGCCCTTTATTACTTGAGCCACGTCAAGTTCAAGAACATCTTACTCTGTGTTTGGTTGAATATTTGGAGTGCAAAGGATTCTTATGTGTGGGATTTAAATTAAATTTAAATTATATTTAATTCCTAGGCAAACGTTTTGCGTCTGGCTCAGCTGATAAAAGTGTGATAATTTGGACTTCAAAGTTAGAAGGAATTCTGAAATACATGTAAGTGATGCCTTTCAATTCTGTGCATCCCAAATACAGACTTTGATTATGCACTTCTGCTGTCAAAGAGTAAGTGATGTGAGAGTTGGAAGAAGGTTAACTAAGGTCAGAGAAAATGCCAGTGGGTAATGGGAGAGGGATGAGGAAAAGAATAGTCAAAGTATCTGAATGAGGCAGGAAAGCAATTAAAGGCATAAAGGAGAGTGGGAAGTCTGGATAAATCTCTGATGAATTTAGAGGGCTGGCAAAGAACTGGGGAAACTTTGTAGGTTGAAATGGAATGAAATAGAATATAACTCTGATCTTGTATAATAAACTGAACTAATATAAATCTAGGTCAAAGATAAACTAAAGGTAAAGTTTGGTACTTTTTTTCCACAGTATATTGCCATATTTCTATTGGCTTTGTTTTATATGTCATCTCTCTTAAGCTACATCTTCAAATTCTGTTTCTGAATGTGTGTACAATTATTACTAGTTAGCATACACAAGCTAGTGCGCTATTTAGGAACATGCACAAGCATATTTATTTTAGAGTTTGATTATAACCTTTAATCACATCTCACAAACCACCATCTACATACATTTTTAGCTAATCTCGATGCAACACAGTGAATCCTGCCATTTAGAGGCAATTTTGTTAGGTTTTGTTATTGATTTATTTTACAGTAATTGCAGATTAATTTGATGTAATATAAGCTGATTGAGTTATTTCAGTCATCTGGTGAGCCTTTCAGCTATCTTGCTGAAAGTCAGAAAAGGGCATTTAAGAATGATTTATTGAAATACGATTGTAACTTCATTGTAGGCATAATGACTCTATACAGTGCGTTTCATACAATCCTCTTACTCATCAGTTGGCATCCTGCTCTTCCAGTGATTTTGGTATGTCTTCTCCTCACTTTTCCATTAAGCCACTAAATTCTATAAAAGTTGTATAGCTAAGCTAACTACAGATATGTACGGCTCTTTTTATCCAGAAGAGATATGTTAGCTCAAGTTAAGTAACATTAGATACTTATTTATAGCACTTAAAATAAGTTGGAAAGGACTATGTAATGAGATGTCCTAGAATAAAATGTACTTTATTACTATGATTTTTCCAGAGAGACCCTTCCTCTGATTTTTTTTCATCTTTACTGGTTATATAATGCATATTTAAATGTCCTTCTAGCAGTGGTCGTGATGCCTTTTAAGTCCAAACAGAGTTTTCTGACAATATTAGTTTCTAAGCTGAATACCGGTAAAAGCTTACCTGTGATTTACTTTGGCTTTTTGTTTGTTTTAATCAAGGTTTGTGGTCTCCTGAACAGAAGTCAGTCTCTAAACATAAAACTAGCAGTAAGATTACTTGTTGTAGGTAAGTTTTAACAATTACTTGTGTCATTTGTTTCAATACAAACAGTTCAAAATAATATGCAAGCTTAAAGGAAAAAAATTCAAGCAAAATAGTTCAGTGTGTGGGGAGACGGTATGAGAGAGGCTCTCCTAACTTGCTGTACAGTATCATCGCATATTTTATGGTGCTTTGCCATTCTCGTTATTAAAATATTTGAGTAGTATTTAGAATGCTCTATTAGCAATAAGACTAATCAAAGATGATCTGTTATTTTTTCGTGTTGTCTTCTCAGAGAGCTGCTTTTTTGTTTCACTTTAAATAGTAAAGGGTTTTGGTTTTTATTTGGTACTGTTATGACTGAATTCTTCAGAAAGTACCAGAGGTGTTCTGGTCTTGAGCAAGTGTCTTAACTTCTCTCTCCATCTGTTTAGCCAACTTGTGCAATAACAATTAAATGAAGTTAGAGGAAGAATAATTACACTGTTTTTATAGAGCTGTTCACCTTGCATGTTGTTGGTATTTGCAAAAGGTGGTACTAGTTTTTGTGGGGAACCTGAAGCAAGGGTACGTTAATTTGTGTAGAGACAAGAATAAAAGCAGGTTTCCTCTGACCCAGCACCATGCAGTTTCAGTGTTCTAAATGTGGCTTTTAAAAGTCTGGTCTACTGCCAACGCTCTCATTCCCAAAAATGTATGTGTTAATTAGCACATGATAGAAGTATTGCAAGCAGATGATATCTTTATTTTTTTTTATTTATTTGTGTATGTAATAAAATGTTCACGCTGTAGTGTATGCTGTTGCCATAAATGTGGATTTAGATGCTAAACAAATTGTGAAGATTACTGGGTATATCCCAGAACTCCCTTTTAGAAATATATCTCAATCTATTATCCCTATTTGAGTGTGCTGTACCGTCCTACCGTCCTACCTTCCTTGTTGTTGCTTTTAGTAGTTAGCTCTTCAGTATGTGTGTGTTTTATCAGCTGGACAAATGATGGCCAGTACCTTGCTCTGGGGATGTTCAACGGCATTGTCAGCATACGGAATAAAAATGGTGAAGAGAAAGTTAAAATAGAGCGTACAGGGGGTGCTTCATCTCCAATATGGTCAATTTGTTGGAATCCATCCAGGTAAATCATTTAATTCTTCCTGTTTTTTTCATGCTGACTAGCTAATCCTTGATAGCAGATAGATTGATAGCAGAAAGGCTTGACTTTTATCCATGCTGGAACAGATTAATGGCAAATATGTTACTTTTTGGGGGGGGGAGGGGGATTACATATTGGGGTTTGTCTTTGGCAGCATTTAATTACATGGAAAAACTGGGAACAAATTCCACTTAGGTATCATAAACATTTCTTTTGTCTTTGTTGTTGTTGGGTTTCTGTTTGGATTCAGGGAGAGGGAGGGGAGACCTGTTTGCACTTCAGTTCAGAGAGAATATTGTGACATATATGTGAATAAACAATTGCTATTGCAGTAGGTGGGAGAAATTTTGGAGTAGCTCAGATGAACAAGAGGAGTCAGATAACATGCATTTAGAGGAGATACCAGAATTGAAATCCAGGCCTGGCAGTAGGCAGTATAGTGAGACAGATGTAGAAGACTGTGAGGAAGAAGAGATCCCTATGGACTTCAACTTGTGAGTGAAATTACAAAGATATATCTATATCTGTATTACCTAGAGGAGCAACTTACAAAAAAGGACCAAAGGCAAAGATTATTTATGCAGGGTGCAAAATCGGGTATTCAAAAGTTAGGAAATTCTGAATTGAGTTGCTGGTATAGTCTTAATTTGTTCTGCTATTATGTGTTCATTATGAGATATTTCTTAAGTATGTGATAGCATGCTGCTTTTTCTCACAGGTGCATACGTTGTGCATTGAGCAAAGGGAAGGTGCTTACTGAACATTAGCTTGTCAGTAGTTTTTTTTCTGTTTTCTTTTAGTTTTTTTCAGCGTATGATTAGAAGCATTAATTGCAGCAGAATGCTTAGATTTCCATCTGCCTTCTTCCTAGGCAAGACTCTGTGGAGAAGGTGTCTCTAACGTTTTGTTCCAAGCTGAACAGATCCCGTCAGAGTACCAAAGTTAACAAGTTTGATACTGAATCCTTTCCCGAGTATGCTGCTGGTCTCACAGGAACAAGTTTCTTTCCCGCCTTACATTCTGATAGTGGTAGTTCAGTTTTGCTTAGCTGTATTGGTTTTGATGTTACAGTGACTTTATATTACTGTAGCTAAAATCAGAATCTGGTCCCAGATGCTTCGTTTGCTTAAGGGACCACTAGCTTCACCGTACCCACTGCTTACATAGCTGAATGTGAAGTGATACATCAAGCTTTGCAGTTATTCCTGGAAAGGAGACTGGTTTTTCTTTTGTGTCCCCAACCTGTCTTCCTCAGTTTTAAATGGCAAGATATCTCTGCTGTACTTCCATTTTGTGGTTGTGGGTTTTTTTAAGAGTAATTTGAAGTATATTCTGCTATCCCTTTACTTGGTTCTGTTGCTGTAAGAAATTTACGAATAAGTAACTGTAAAAATTACCACCTAACTTTTTTTTCTTGTTGTTAGAGATGAACGCAATGATACTTTAGCTGTGGCAGACTGGGGTCAAAAGCTTTCCTTTTATCAACTTAGTGGCAAACAGGTATGTTTTTGAAAAGTGCATTCAAGAGTGGCAGGGTATTTCTGATTCTGTTTTGTGTCCTGTATTCACAGGTGTTTGTATATTAGTGCTTTATTAGCTACATTAAATGTTTTCTGTTTTCCAGGCCTGTTAGGAATCAGTCTTTTTTATAAAAAACAAACAAAAACACAAATTTTCCTCCAGCTCTTGTTTCTCCCGTAGCAACTCAGCTGCTGTCTTAAAATTCTTGTATTAATGCCCTTACAACTTTGGTGACTTTTGTGTTAGAGTTTACTGGTTGATAGAGGACAGCTGTATATTTCTTTTAACCAGTTGAGTGGGGGTTTTTGTTTGTTTGTTTTGTTGTTGTTTTTGATTGCATTCTGAGTAGACTGCTGTGGAACTGGAGGGAGTCTTGGATGTAATTTAGAACTGCCTTTTGGAATCTTAATATAGACAGTGGTTCTAGGGTATTGAAAAGGTTGTACATGGCTGGAGAGGTGAGGAGAATGGTCTTGGTGACAGCAGTTGCCACTAAGAAGATCATTGTGTTCATTTTCACCTGTTGTTGCCTTGGGAAAATATGAAATGATCCTTTTGTTAATATTTGTTTGTTTATTTTTCCTTGTAGATTGGGAAGGACAGAATGCTCAATTTTGACCCTTGCTGTGTTAGCTATTTTACTAAGGGAGAGTATATTTTACTGGGAGGTTCAGATAAGCAAGTTTCACTCTTCACGAAGGATGGTGTGCGTCTTGGAACCATAGGAGAGCAAAGTAGCTGGGTGTGGACATGCAGAGCTAAACCAGACTCCAACTATGTGGTGAGTAGGTACATTTTACTGACACTTTCACAGACAATTAGCCATATAAGGTTAAACCTTACATTTTCAAATTCATTTGCCTAGTCTATACATCCCTACTGAGACAGCAGAACCTAAACAATGTTTAGTGAGCTCCTAAAATATTTTAACTAAAAATTAAAAATATCCTGCAGAAATAAAATTTAGGCTGCAAGAAGGCAGCAAATGAGTGTAATACCTGCTTTGAGATGGTAAGCATTTGCTGCATTTTGATTTTAAAAGAGAAGAGAAGGGGGATGGAGGGGAAAAAAAAAAAAAAAGACAGCTAATGACTTCTCAGTTGACCAAATCTAGTTCTGTGATGGGAAGAAAATGTTTGAGTTCTGTTTCTGTTTGAGTTTCTAGCATCATACCTCATGGAAAATACCAATAGGGCAACTGTTAGCCATAAATACTGCAATCTGTGCCAATACACAAATGTTAAGAGATACAGAGCAGATTTAAAAAAAAAAAGAAAAAAAGATAAAACCATCACCAAAAAGATAGAAACGAACAAAAGAAACATACCAGAAAACAAACAAAAAAACCAACAACCCAGAACATATACATAGTCTATGATAGCATCAGTCCTTGTTTTGCACTACAAAGCTCAACAGCACTTCTGCCACTGTTTTAGTACAAGTAAACTGTAATCTCCATCTATACATTATGCAGGAAAAGGAACATAATGCTCATATAAATACTACACATTTTGCCAATTCTCACCTACATATACCAATTAACTAAAATTATATTCTCCTTGTGTTCAGGCAGTAGGATGCCAAGATGGAACAATATCCTTTTATCAGTTGATTTTCAGCACTGTTCATGGCCTTTATAAAGATCGCTATGCTTACAGAGACAACATGACTGATGTTATTGTCCAACACCTCATCACTGAACAAAAAGGTAATTTCACACTTCCAGGCCAAAGCTTCATTCTCGTTATGTTTTTTAATTAATATCCATCAGAATGCTTGGAATATATGCTTCATGTACCAGATTGTTGTCACTTTGACAGTAAAATTGAGGATCCTTTTCACAGGACGAGAATGCAAACTTGGATTCTGGAGGATCAGCGCTGACAAGCTTAATGAAGGATGTGGGGATTTGAAAGGACATTGGGAGGGGCAGAAGCCTTTAAGATAAGGTTTTAATCTCTGCAAATGAGATAAAATATATATATGTATATTGTACATCATATTTAGCATTTTTTTCTTGCAGCCTCAAGGGTTTGTGCTGATTTTTGTTTCTTCGTACGCACTGTTTTTTTTTTTTTTTTTTTTTTTTTTTTGGCAAGGANTTTTGTCTTTTTTTTTTTTTTTCCTTCTTTTTTTTTTTTTTTTTTTTTTTTTTATGGCAAGGAATCAAAATACTGTTCTGGAATGTGCTGTTGAAAAAAATAATGGAGAATGATAAATTGTGACATGGATAGAAGATTACATAGATGCAGAAAAACAAACGTATCCTAGCAGCAATCTGTTTTTACATATAGGTGCTTCAGAAAGATTAAATTTTAACTTTATACTAAGATTTTCTGACTTTTTTTATCTGTTTTTTCATGTCAGCCTACACTGTATTTTTTTGTTGTTTTTTTTCCTCTAGTTAGAATAAAAGGCAGAGAGCTTGTAAAGAAAATTGCAATCTACAAAAACAGATTAGCCATCCAGATGCCAGAGAAAATCTTGATTTATGAGCTATACTCAGATGATTCTTCAGATATGTATTATCGGGTGAAGGAAAAGATAGTAAAGAAATTTGAATGCAACTTGCTGGTTGTATGTTCAGAACACATAATTTTATGCCAGGTATGTGCCTTAAAATCAAAAGTAGTCTTGGAATACACTCAGTCTTGAAGATAGCTTTCCATATAGCTGGTAGGAAAAAGGTTGATACCTTGGGGGGGAAAAACTGTAATGGATCATACCATTAGACAAAACAATGTGTAGTGCTGTTGTGATGTGCAGCGCTGACATACTGAGCAATAGCTGTGGCATGCCACAGGTGGTTCTGTTTTAGTAAAACTGTCTCTGTAGAGAATTGTAGCACCCAATGCAGGGAAACCTTTGGGTGGAGGTGAGCTGCAAAAAAAGGTGTGGGTTTTTTGGTTTTGCTTGTTTGTTTTTTCATAGCACTGGAAGGCCTTAAAGAAATTCACCCTGTTAAACTGACATTCTGATTTTTCTATGTAAAATAGGCACATGTACTAGTATAGGTATAAATGTAAAACCTCAGAGGCACAAAGGTTTTTTCTTCATCTCTGTGCAATATTTTGTATGTTATTGTGTCTTTAGGAGAAAAGATTGCAATGCCTCTCATTTAGTGGCATTAAAGAACGAGAATGGCTGATGGAATCTCTTATTCGTTATATCAAAGTAATTGGAGGACCTCCAGGAAGAGAAGGTCTCTTAGTTGGTCTAAAGAACGGTCAGGTAACACATAATGTCTGGTATGTGTCTTCACTGAAAATAAAATGTGTTTAATGCTCCTTGGAGGAAACCTTAGGAGCAGCATGTTCTTTCACAACCTAAAATTTTACTTGACAGAATCTCATCTTGCGTTTAAGAAAGAATTACTTCTATCTTTCTTTGGTTACAAAATTTGTACAAACCTGTTTGACTTTGAAGTCCATATATTACTAGAATAACTGACAAAGGTGGAGGGCTTGGTGAACTGAGAGAACATTTATCGTTGGAGGGGGCGGTGGTGTGCATGCATGTGCACTCAAAATTGCAAACTGGAGCCCATAGGTATTGATATCGAGAACAGGACTAGAAAGGAATTTGAGGTCCTTAGTGTCTTCTGTATCAATGTTACACATTCCTGTAGTCATATATTAATGTAATTATTAAAATGGAGCATTAAAAAATCCAGGATGTTTAGCGTATGTTTAATTTGTATAGGCTTGCAAGCTAGAGTATGTTTGGAAACAAGTCTTGAATTTCAAGATACCTCGAACTGAAAGCATTTTTGTAATTTTAATGCACAATTTCTCTGAAAAAAGAATTGCAGTTGCATGCTTTATACAGCATTAGCGTTTGTACCCACTATGCGATTTCTAGTTCTAGGAATGAAAACTTTGACTGACTTTGGTTTCAAATATGTCTAGATTCTGAAGATATTTGTTGACAATGTCTTTGCAATCGTCCTGTTGAAGCAATCCACAGCTGTGCGCTGTCTGGATATGAGTGCATCTCGAAACAAGCTGGCAGTGGTTGATGAAAATGATACCTGCCTGGTATATGATATTCATACCAAAGAGTTGTTGTTTCAGGTAAAATTTAAAGTCTTGCACTCGCTCCCTCGAAAAAGGAGGGGGACGGGCTGCGGGGGGGCAGGAAGAGTTTGGGAACACGGAACATACCAGAAGTGTTTTTCTCCATTAAGACTAACGTTTTAAAGTTGGTAGATGAGGAGTTAGAAGACAGGAGATATGTGAGCAACAGCTGAATAAAGAACACTTAAACATGTGACCTTTTCAGGTTTAGAGCTCTGTCGTGGTTTCTTTTCAAGTGTTAATGTTAACGAACATTTTGGCTTTATCATTAACATGAACAGAAAGCCTAAACTTGTTTGTTATGTATTCCCAGACTATAAAATGAATGATGATAATTTTCTCTTTGTTGAAAGTTTAACTGTCACTCTGAGGGTTCACTCACTTGTTGATTGAGTGTTTTCAGAGAACGCTAGATAGAAAGTACGAAGTGCTACAAATACAGGGTCTGTAACTTTCTTTTAGTTACAGGCAGAAAAATGATCAATTAAATGTGGTAGCTAGAAAACAGTTTATTATTTTGGAATAATATGTTCTACAGTTTGATAGTCTAGATAATTAGTAAATGCAAAACAAAGAAAAGGCAATTATAGCTGTTGAAATGTAAAATACGGCCCTGTTTAGGAATATACTAGGCTTTAGATTATTGCAAATGTAAATAATAAATGCATGCACTGCATGTGTGTGTGTTTACGTACCCAGGCTATAATAGGTCAAATGTTCTATCTGAAGGATGTATATTTCTTAGGAAAGATGGTGGTTGTATCTGTTGTAGTCATCAGTTATTTTGCTCATTAGGAACCCAATGCTAATAGTGTGGCTTGGAATACACAGTGTGAGGATATGCTTTGCTTTTCTGGAGGGGGTTACCTCAATATCAAAGCTAGTAACTTCCCTGTCCATCAGCAAAAACTTCAAGGCTTTGTTGTGGGTTACAACGGCTCCAAGATCTTCTGTCTTCATGTTTTTTCTATGTCAGCTGTTGAAGTTCCACAGGTAATCCTTTAATCTCATTAAGCGTTGCATTACATTTCATAAACAACAATGTTTAAGAAGTGAAGAAGCTCTTCTGAAGTTTACCAGTATTCTGTTACCAAAATGAGTGCTATTTTAAACCTTCTTCATTGCTATTTAAGATATATTGCATGATCTATTTTATTTTTGTTTGACTGTAATGAGTCTAATTTCCTTTTTGCTGTTGTTGATTGTTTCTACTTTTCTACTTGCAAATGCACTTTAATTTAAAAGCAAAGATGAATATATGGCGCAGGTATTACCTTTTCCTTTGTTTTTAATGTAGCTTCTCTGTGTATCTTTCTTCAAGTTGTCATTTTATTTTCCATACGAATACATCGAATACTGCTTCGTCTAGGTGCATTTAGGCAATATTTAAGCAGTATGCTTTAGTTTGACTGTATTGTGCATGTGTAGTCTTCATATTCCAAGTTTAGAAATTTGCCATCCACAAAATGCTATTTTCTGTATTATGGGAAGCAATGGAAGAATATAAAGCAGTCCAAGAAACAAACAAAAGTTTCTGACTCACTTTTGCACAAAAATGTGGGCAGGATTTGAAATTCAGAGTCAATGAAGAAGGCAAAACTGCTATGTACTTTCGTTAAACTAATGGATACCTGTGTTAGACCCCTGTCTGTTCCGTAGACATTATGCTGATCCCTTAAATTGAGGTCTGGATTGTCCAGTGTGGTTGATAGCTTTGAGATCTACCAAGCCTAGAATGTTTTTTTTTTTTTTTATCTGGCTTTGGCATGCTTTAGGCACTAATATGCCACAAAATCATTGTGAAATACCACAGTCAGGTTATTCAAAAATGTAGTTTTGGTGGGAGAGAGTACCAAAAAGTATATAAGTTTGAGATAAATTGATAGAAGTAACATAGAGATCAATATGCATACTTTCTTTAGTTGCAATTAAGCAAGCAGCGGTGCTCTCTGCTCATTCAAACGGTTTGAACTACAGCTGCAGATCACTGAGCCTTGTTCTGTCTGGGTCAGCCTGCAGCAGTTGACATTTCTCTCCTTAATTTGCTTTTAGGACAGGTCATTGGGAGAGGTCAGTGTCTTCTGGGCTTAATAATCTCAGTCTGGGTAAAACAGCATTGTCATCAGGTGGGCACAGAGGAATTATTTCCTCACAGTGCCTCTTGCTGTTGTGTTTGAATATTTCCAGGGATGCTTTGCCCTGGGCTGTTGTACCAGTTGTCATGCTTGGAGCCTTTGAGAACAAACTACCCCTCCTTTGCTTTCTCTTCATAGTATTTTCTTTGAAAACAAACAAACAAAAAAAAAAAACAAAAAAACCCTCTTTATCTTACATAATATGTAGCATGTACGATGCTCAGAGGAATCGGACGAATTCATTAACTACTTCCTAATGTGGTAGGAACTGGAGATTTCAAGATGGATGAGTTTGGAATATAATTAACCAAGCTAGTCTGAAGATACAATGACAATTTCCCCCCGAACATTATTCTGTATATTGTACAAAAACATACATTTATTCTCTGTGGAGTTTGTAAAAGTTGTGATTGGAATGTAATTTTTTCTGAATGTATCTAGAGAATTTCACTAATGTACCTCCATATCATGCTTTCTAATACACATTTTTCTGATGGAAATCCTCAGTCTGCACCCATGTATCAATATCTGGAACGGAAAATGTTTAAAGAAGCATATCAAATTGCGTGTTTAGGAGTAACTGATGCTGACTGGAAAGAACTGGCCATGGAAGCCTTAGAAGGACTCGAGTTTGAAACGGCTAAAAAGGTAAAGCGGTTATTTACTTAATTAGCAGAAGGTGGTTTATTGATTTTTTTTTTTTGTTCGTTCGTTCTTTAATTGCTGGAATATGAAGTGGTGTGGTCTGTGATATATACAAGATATTGAGATGAGGGTTTAAACAGAAATACATTTTTTTTTCTTCTAGATAAATGCCATGTTCTAAATCAGAGTTAAAATATGAAGAAAAAGGTTTCTTTCATCAGCTGGAAAATGAGCTAATGAATTTGAGGGAAATAGAAATGGGAAGTTGTTCAGTGGTGCTGCTCACCACCAGGTGGCAGCAAAGAATTTCTCAGCTCACTCCCCCCCTTCTCTAGTACTATAAATCTGTATTCTTTGTGGGTCGTCCCCGTCCCCCCTCCCCCCGAAGTGTTTAAGAGAACCTCAGTTTAAATGTGGAGATTTCATATTGTTTGTTACCTAAGAATTAGTTTTCTTTGAGGATGGTGATGATGGCATGTCATCATTTTAGTTACCTTCTATCTGAAATGCTTTGTTTTTGGGAGTAATCTATAGGTGGGTATATATCGAAAAACACAGTTTTCTCTGGCATAAAATACTTTCCCCATTTTCTTTCAACATCTGTTCTCAAATAAGAAAGGGCAAGCTGAGTTCAATATCATAAATATTGTATGAAAGACAAAACATTCTAAAAATATGCAGGGAATAATCTGCAATGATAGGCATCTTTTAATAACAGAATTTTTTTAGGACATTAAATGCTTTATTTTTCTCTTTTTCTGAAGTGGAGGCATCAGAATAATTCCAGTTTCATAGATGGTTTTATGCAAATAGATAGTCTTAAAAAGAAGTTTTCAGTGCCTCCTTGGAATTTTAAAGTAGTGCCCTCTTAGAATTAGAGCGGATTAATATGAACAAAAGCAGCTTCTTGACATTAAAGGCTCTCATAGTTCCTAGTCCGATCTAGTGTAAGCAGAATATTCTATGCCCTCTTAAGCATTGGTTTGGTTAGAAGTCTTGAACATGCGGTCTAAAGAGTTAAATTTGTATTTTTTTGATGCCTGTCAAGAATAAGTGCTAAGCTGCTGTAACTTGCACGTGACTTTGCCACTTGGGACTTTGGGCTGCACATTTATCTCCATTTGTAAAAGATATTACGCTGTCTCACAGTACTTCTATCTTATCATCTTCTTACTTGCTTTCTTCTCCCTGGGCTGCTTCTATACTGAATTTTCAGAATGGTATAAAAACTATAAGCATATGCGTTACGTTTCAGCAATGCAATCAATTATATGTTACACATTGTAATAGTCTCCTTTAATTTTTGTGTGTATCATGCCTCAAATAAAAAATAGAAAAGCTGTAAAATAACCAGAATAAAAGTATGTAATATTTTAAAAGGTATTTTGCATTTCTTGGGGGACTGATGTGTACATCTACTAGTCCCTACCTCTGCTGTTTGTTTTCAGTGATAAGCCATTTGGATTGTACCCTTGTCTTATGTATTGTAATGTCTGGGGGGTCCTGATTGTAGTAAGAGCCCGTCAGGTTAGGGACTACACAGACACAAAACCCGGCATATTTCTGTCTGTCCTACTTGCATGAAGACAGCTTGATTTGTGTGTAAAAACATTCTGTTGATTTCCTGGCTTTTCAAGTTAATTCCTTTTATTCTTTTTGTTTTCAATAGGCATTTACCAGAATAAGAGACCTTAGATATTTAGAATTGATCAGCAGTATTGAGGTAAGAGAATGTTAAAGACAGAGTAAGAAAATACACTGTGCTGAAATAAGTACTTTCTATTTTGGAGAGATGTCTGTTCAGTTAGTGCTTCTGACTGTTGGATTTGTGTTTAGAGTGAAAAATCCTGATTAGCAGAGATGACTTTAATTCTAGTCATGTGACTGAAACTTACTGGGGAAAAAATGCAGTTGTGGGACAGTACACTGAGAACTTAGCATGCAGGAAAACTGGAAAAACATTCAATATTCAATTAATAATTGGTAGAATACTACTATGCTAATGGATCTTAGTACAGAATACTTCATAAACATGAGTTAATTAAGCCTTTCCTTACCCCCTGGAGGTAGGTAATTACTACTATCTCCTCTTTGCAGAGCCTGAAACAGGCCCAGAGAAGTAAAATGACAAACTCAAGGTCTCATGACAAGTCTGTGACAACTGGAAATAGAATTTAGGATTCCTTACTCCCATGCTGTGCTCTAATCACTAGTTCTCATTCTTTTCACACTTCTTGATAGAATTTCACTTGACAATAACTGTTTGTCGTGAGCACATTAAAAGACATGCTATCGCTCTTGTCCTTGTACAAAGACCACTTGATAGTGCTTAGTTTGAAGATCTGTGTTGAGATGGCATAAAGGGAATTCCTCTTTCTCATGCTAATTAGATTTACACCTTCTCTGAAAGCATACATTCCTCGTCTTCCATTTTTGCAGAGCTGTCCTGTTTCTGTCAAAATGTCAGCCATCTGTTGGTTGCAGTTAACTTTTCTTGGTGTCAAACACGGGATGAGGTTCTGTGCTAGGAATGCCCCCCCCCCCNGGGTAGATAAGTAGGTGAGAGCATTCTCTCACCAGTATTAACCATTTTTTTCTACACATGCTTCTCCAGATCTGCATCTGATGAGAATATTGTGGTACTGTCATGTTATAGTCCGTTTAATTACTAAGATTCGACTTGTAAATCAGCATAAAGTTACTTTCAGGCTTCTTGAAGATGCTCCTTCTGAAGTGAGAGTTCTAAGTCGTTGCTTACTGTTGCTTGTGGTATATTGGATTCCTCTTCAGGCTTGTAAGGGTGTAACTAAGCGCATGTTCCAGTAATATGACTGTTTTCTCTTAGTAATGATGCTTTTTTTTTCTAATTGGTGACAGTAGGAAACATAACTGCCATATCTCTTTATCTGGTAAGATTCTGTGAAATATTTCAAAAATGGTGTAACAATTATTTTGATTATTATTTTAATGACATTTTTAAAGGGAACTTCCAACAGCAGCTTAGTAAGCGTGACCAGAAACGGTGGTGGCTGAGTCTCCTTCGGCAGCAGAGAATCAAATTTGTATGCATGTGCAATGCTTTTGCCTTGATATTGCAGTTTTCTTTGATTTTAGTTCATAGCTATATATTTTCATATAGAATAACAGTAATAATAATTTTATCCAAAGCAGGGCAATAATGCATTTCTGCGATACAGGGTAAAACAAACATGTGCACACATATACATGGCATTGCTCCCTTGTCTGATCCACGTAAAGGATTTTTCTGTGGCACTACACGTGCTTTGCATGTGTGGTAGCCTCCCACACAGAGCGAGTACTTCCAATTAGCCAGAGAATAAGTGCAGGTGCTCTGGAAGCGACTGCTACCTACCTCAAATCATGAGCTCTTGCATGTGGTGACAGTGTTAGTGACACTATTTTTGATTCAGAGGCAGGTTAACATACTTTGTGAATCTGCTTATTGCTAACAATTATTCTCATGTTTGCTGCCCCCCCCCCATATATTGTTAATTTAGCCAAATTATATGCTGGTGAGTTTCTGTGGGAGAAAATAAGGAACCCATCAGATACCTGTTTTGTTTTGTTTTTTTTTTAAATAGCATAGCATAATGATAGCGTCTGTTCATTTTCCTGTACGAAATCAAGAGAAATGATTTTTCATCAGTTTGGTTTGTATAGTGACATTTAATTTTGCTCTTCCTAATTTTAATTAAGAGATTTAATCCTTTAATTATAAATTCACCAGAAATGTAGGAGAAGCATAATTATATCCTGTTACAGGTTTTTATTAACAGCTAAAAATCTGAGCTTGAAAATCCAACTCCTTCAATGGCTATTTCTCACCTGGGTCCTGATCATCTGGAATATGTTCTACATCCCTTTTTGTTTTTTTTTTTCCAGGAGCGGAAGAAGCATGGAGAGAACATCAGTGAACTGTTCCTAGCAGATGTTTATGCCTACCAGGGAAAATTCCATGAGGCAGCGAAGCTGTACAAAAAGAGTGGGCATGAAAACCTAGCTCTGAATATGTACTCTGATTTACGCATGTTTGACTATGCAAAGGTAATAGTTTGCAATTGAATATTTAAATGCAGAAATACTAATGTACCTGTAAATGTTTTCATACTATGATCCTGTAAAAGGACTGGATGAAAAGCAGGTTTTGCATTCCAAATTTCTCTGTTAATTGGCTGAAGTTCATTTGGCTTATAGGTGGTGAAAACAGCTATCTTCTGTGTCTATATGCAATGGTAATGTTTTTCTTCAGAGTCTATTACTGAGGTAGCAGATTGTGCTTTGTATAGTCTCAGGTGTATCCATGTAGCTCATGGCTTTTCAGTGATTTTTTTATTAGGCACCACCAAGGGTGACTTTTTGATTAGTGTCATGCATAGTCACTTTCCTTTTTCAAAAACTAAAACCAGTTTTCATGATGGTTTCTTTCCCATTGTTTTGCTCAAGAGTCCCTTTCATTTTTTGTCTTCTGAAGTGGAGATGTGTGCACCATGTGTTAAATCCACTTAAAATATTATAACTTACTCTTTTATAACACTTATTGTATTATAACAAAAATATTTCTTTTATAGTTTGAACTTAATATAGAACTCACACTTGTTTAATATCTTTATGTAATATACTAGCCTAATATATCTTTGCTTCCAAAGATTGAGTCTCTTGGCTTTTTTTTTTTTTTAAATCTCTGTTCCCATGTAGAAATAAATTGAATACTGTTTTAACAAGTGATGTTTTCATATGGTGATAAGAAAGCATCATTTACCTTTGTCTTCTATGGTGTTTTCTTATGAAGATCCCTGAGAATGCATGCAGTGTTTAGTGTTGTTCATCACTTGTCAGAGCCTTATTCTGTCCAGTACAAGACAAAGGCCTTACCATGACATGCATATAAACTATTTTAGCATAGATTCCATGAATTGTGCTACAGAGATCTTTTTCTTCCAAGAGCTGAATATATACTTTGGGGCTTTGCTGATGTAAGTCTGACTGCCACTATTTTTGGCTGATGAGTCTTTGTTAGCTTCAGTGTTTTGGCTCCTCTTGGACATAAAGTAATTCATGGATGAAAATTTTCCCATAAGCCTTCATAAGAATCTTTTAATTCTTGGCAGTAGTCATGTCTATATTTAGTAGAGAGCAAAAGGTCTTGTGCCTGCTATCCTTGAGAGTAATTCCATGCAGAGGAAATTAAAGGTGCTTACTAGCATTTGAAGGAAGCTTCTTGTGCAGGGAGTGCTCGAGGCATGGAAGAACATGGGAAACTCCCTTGCTTGCCAGGTATTTTTTCCAAGGAAAGATAGATGTATGGGGAGTGGGGGGAGGAGGGGGTTAATGCTGCCAGAATTAAGCAAAGGGACCCTTTCAGAGTCTGATTTCTCATATTTGAGGTTGACTTTGATTAGTTCCAGCTAGAGAGTCCAGACTAAAGGCAGAGGTCAGGAAGTCCTTTGATATGTGGTCATAGGCTTATTATCAGAATACCAGATCACAAACTGCTGAGAACTCACAAAAAGAAAAAAAAAAACTCTTTATACTCTAAGAAGCTGAGCTTTTGATTTTGGACTTACTTTGATGACCTAAGCTGGAAAACAGAGGTTATGTCAAAGATTGTTCAACTTGATTCTTTGGCTTCAGCTTTTCGTATTCGAAGATTATCACAACGTCTGTGTGGTTCATCTCCTGATTCAGGGCTGTGTTGCAGTAGTTAGATGAACCCAACATAGGATGTTGTTCTAGCATTAAGAGCTGACATCTGGTTGTAGTTCTGTACCTGCTGACTAGCTGCATCAGGGAAAGTGGCGAATTGTGATAGTGGAACAGTTCTGTTATGTGTGTGTTTTTCACGTTGTGGGTCTTTTT
>VXAA01005409.1:692852-774603 GCA_013399115.1 Anseranas semipalmata
GGGGGGGGGGTTGTTTTTTAATCTGAAAAAGAATTTAACAAAAACATTGAAGATAAGGTATCTTTCCTCTCTTCTCAGCTTTCATCCCTCCTCAATTCTAATTTTTCATTTGGTAAAAGCTGTTTTTAAGGACAGTAGTCTATTCTGTTAACAGCCAAAATTACCCTTAATCGATCTTCCAATTTTGAAGTACAATTTTTTTCCTGCTGCGTGATGTCAACAGATGTGAACCATATGGTGCCATGGATTTGGTATTGGCAGAAGCTGAACAAACTATTAGAAATACTTTCAAAATGGTTATCATCACAGCATCCAGACGTGCAGTTTACATTACTGTGCAGAAGTCCAGCCGGTAGTTCAGAGTCGCTCTCTTGAGCAACTGTCATTCCATTCTTATAAAAGAACTTCTTTGATATATGGTAATATAATTATCAAGGGTATAAATGAGATTTCAGCCTCTTATCTGTGGCTGGGCATCCTGATGCTTACATGTGACTAAATGGATGTACTGTTGTTATCTAAGCACAGGGTTGGGTCATCTTTGAGAATGAAACATCACTTTCTTGGCTTGCAAAAGAAACTTGGAATTGATATATTACAGATTTTTTGAGTAGTACTATTTTGTTTTAGGAAGGCATGTTCCTGAATGGCATGCGGAAGTCATGGTTTGTATCTACTTAAACAAGATCAACAGGGAGAAACTTCCCAACTTGATCTCTTGGAAAGCTACTGATTACCTCTGAGGCATCTGTGTTGTCCTTCTTCTGGCCCCCACAGAATCTTCCACTTTTATTTATTTATTGATTTTAATTTAACTATGTAGATGAGAGACTTGCCATTGTTTCCTACCAAACATTGGTCTTTGATGATTAGCTGCTGAAGGCTGGATCCATTTCTGTCGTTCTGTATGCACTATTTCTTTTCTTAGGAGGCATAACAATATTCCTCAAAACAACCCTTTTGTATTTTAGAATTTGGAATGTAACAATGTTTGTGACCAGAAATTAATGCCAACTTTTTTGTATTGTGCTATTTCAGGATTTTCTCAGATCTGGAGACCCCAAAGACACAAAGATGCTAATAAAAAAGCAAGCAGATTGGGCCAGGAATATCAATGAGCCAAAAGCAGCAGTGGAGATGTACCTCTCTGCAGGCGAGCACATGAAGGCTATAGAAATCAGTGGGGACCATGGCTGGGTTGATATGTAGGTTTTAGTTCCATCTCAGAGACAATATATAATAGAAACTTGAGTGAGTTCTGCATAATTTTCAAATAAGACAAAACCTGCTTGATATGTACCTTTGTTTATATCGAATTGAGTATAAGCTGTATTTGAAGCACATCTACAACTTAAAATGTTCTAAAAGTTATATTAAATGTTTAGAACGTAGGAACATTATGCTATGAAAATAAATGCATTACAACAGTAAAGAATCTGAATGGGTTCATCTGTATTATAAGACTGTCTTCTAAAATATGCATGCCTTAAGCTTTTCGGAGTAATCACCACAGTAGTGATTGTATGTGGTAGCCTGTTTCTGTTGTTCTAAGCTGTTAGAGATGATAATCATAGGATCATAGAATAAGACAACTAGAGCACAGAATTCCTAGATGTAAATTCTTGGGCTTCTCTTGTCCTGGTCAAATTCTCCTTGATTTGCAATAGTTCATGCTTTGGGTCTTCTGAGTTGAAATAAAAGCTTGGACAGGTGACTCAGCATTTCCTTGTCTCAGTTTTCCTTGTGGCAAATGGAGTAATGTTTATTCATGAGCCTTTTTTTTAGGTCAGGGTTAAGGAAGTGTGTCCCATGTGACTTAGTCATGTAGGACTTACTGCTTCCATCTGTCTTCATGACTGAGCAAACCCACTGAAGACAGTTTGCTGTGGTATGGAATTGCACACATTAGTAAGGATTGTATAGGAACAGGTTTTGAGTTTGTAAAAGAAAAAAAGATTTTTGAGTGTTTATTGAAAGCTGTTTAAACAGTGTGTCACATGATACTACTATTATGATATTAATAACTAATTAAAAGCGAAGTTATTACAATAATTAAAAGGAAAAACAATAAGGCTGAACCTGAAACATCTGGCTTCTTTTTACTGTGTCTAGGTTAATAGAAATTGCTCGAAAACTGGATAAAGCTGAGCGTGAGCCTTTGTCAAAATGTGCCTTCTATTTTAAGAAACTTGATAACCCTGGCTATGCAGCAGAAACGTACATGAAGATTGGTGACCTGAAAGCTTTGGTTCATCTCTATGTGGAGACTCTTCAGTGGGAAGAAGTAAGCATGCCTTTGGTTCCTGTGGTTAAAATCACTGCTACTTATCTCTGCTTGCAAGAGAGGGAGACAAATGTCTGGTTCCTCCACCACTGTAGTGAAGGGAGAGGCAAGGAGGGTGGAGGCTTCTGTAGAATGCGATTCAAAGTATTCAGGTTAATTTTGTATGATCATTGCTGTTTTTTTTTTTTTTTTAATTTTGTTTTTATGGGTAGTTTTGGTGTTTTTTTGCATTTCCTATGCAAATCCACAGGATGCTTCTAGCCCGTCAGAAAGAATAAATAGTAATTATATCAGGGGAAATTCTGTTTTGATCTGCATTATTTTTATAACTTGGACTGTCTGACTGAGAATACCATATGTATGATTTAGATCTGATGAATGGGTGTTGTGTTAGTGTGAACCCCACTTTATAAACTAGATTTATGCTTATGATTAGGTAAAGTTTTGCTGACTTCACTGTTTTTTCAATGGAAGCATGAATCTGCCAGTATCACATACTTTGAAGTTGGGGTTACCATTAATTCTGTTCTTATTTCTTCAAATTAAGTTTTTGATAGGTGTACCATAAGGAAGGGTTTTCAAAGTGCCACTAGAAATGACACTCCACTTCCTCCCTAAATTATATAAGTGGTTTTGAAAATTGTAAGCTTAATCCTTTATTGACCAGTTAGTGAGTTTAGGAAGCAAACTTAAACTGCATTTATAGTGTTGCTTCAATCTATTTAGAAAATATATTCAGTAAAAATAAAAATATTTTGTTTCCTGCTGTGAAATTTACTATATTTCCTAGATATACACCTCCAAGTTTCCCTAATTCATTATGCAGACTGTTACAGCTTTTCTTTTGTTGTTGATTGCTTTTTATTTTAAAATACATTAGTTTCATACTCGAGAAAAGATGGATTATAGTCTTTATTATGTGTATGTATCTTTTTTGTGAATTTACTTAGAGCTAAAGGATTGATCCCATGGAGTATTCTAAACCCTTTAACCGTTTAAACCATGCAATATGCTAAAAATGAATTTATTATGTACCTCAGGCATTTGCTTTGAGTGAAAAGCATCCTGAATTCAAAGATAATGTCTATGTCCCTTACGCTCAGTGGCTAGCAGAGAATGATAGATTTGAAGAAGCCCAAAAAGGTAAGACTTGCTGACAGATCGCTGGACGCTGAAAATGTCCTCTGTATTTTTCCAACACAGAATATGCAGTCTGTGCCCTGGAGCGTTTCTTATCAGTGAGATTCAAAAACAAATAGAATCCATGTTTTCATACCAGTCTTAAAAAAAAGTAGCTGGAGGTCTACTTATTTAGTTAGAAAATGTGATGGATCTATCAAAAATGATGGCATCCAAATACAGTTCCAGGTTTTCCATCTCATTGCATAGCTGAGCATGACACATGGCAACAGCTATTTGGCATATAAGCTGAACTGTTTTTATTAATATTTTCATCACGATAAGATTCAAAATGTAGCAAGTACCTTACAAACCGGAGCGGAAAGAACAGTTTTTCCGTATATTTAGGTAATGTTGGGTTTGTACAAGTAAAATTTTCATGTTTCTTTAAAAATTTTCATAGGTTTTGTTAGGCTTATAAATTACCTTTAAAGAGAACTGTCAACCTTCCATCATGTGGACAGGCTTCAAAATTTTGTTCGTAAACTGTTCCAGGGATAAGAAGAGGTTGAAGCAAGCTCCATGTGGAGCCAGCATGTTTTTAGTATCATTCCTTTTCTCAGGTGCAGCTCCATGTGACTGTTGCATCTGCTGTTTCCAGAGCCAGCTCGCATCTCAGAGTATAACTGCATTTGCTTATAAGGGCCAAGCTAGTGAACATGCCAGACATGAGCCGTCTATGTACAAAACTAGTTGTATGTCTCAGCACTAAACCTTTGAGCATCTGGTTTTAGGGCAGCTCAGTAGTTTGCACGTAGAGCTCTGTGAATATAGGTACATTGGTTCCAGTTGGTTCCACAAAGCTCTATGCTACTGTGTCTTGGCTAATATAAATTTCCCAAAATTCTGTGAGCTAGAGATCATTGCGTAGATATATGAGAATTTGTTTATATTGGAGGTAGCTGAAGTCAGGAGGCAATTGTGCTATCTTTATTTTACTTATTTTTTTTTCCTTTATTACCCTCTACGAAGACACTGTTTGGCAAATGCATTTTTACCGAGTGAAAATTCAGGATCTAACTTTATACTGGCTTCTAAGGATCAGTTACATAAATGCTGTTAATAAATGCTAGAAGGATATAGTAAATGGTATGATCTTTTTTAAAATATTCAGCATTAAAAACTAGAGCACTGACTTTAGTTTATTGTAGTTTTGAATGCAGGTGTGATTTGTGGTGTTTAGAGATTGCCATTGTTTGTATACAGATCTAAAGATCATTGTGGTTTTGCTCTTTTCTGTATTTAAAGAAAAAAACAAAACGCCCCGAGTTGTACAGTGTCTATCAGCTCGAGAGCCCCTGAGACAGCGCAAAAGCCATAAAATACCTACAGATGCATCTCGTGTTCCATTAGTGTTGCTGCTTTCAAGGAGAAAAGTACCAGTGTATAATCCTTTTCATCCTGCCCTGAATAGATGATTTGATACTGGCTGAATAGACTGCTCTTAATTTAAAAACATTAATTTCATTTAATTGATATAATCACACTGTAAAATCCTCTTTGTTTTGCCCTTCTTTATAGCTTTCCACAAGGCTGGCAGGCAGAGTGAAGCTGTAAGAGTGCTGGAGCAGCTAACGCACAATGCTGTGGTTGAAAGCCGATTTAACGATGCAGCCTATTATTATTGGATGCTTTCCATGCAGTGTTTAGATATAGCCCAAGGTAAGTAACTGAAAGGAAGTTCGTATTTGTTACCTTCTTGTGCATGCAGACAGACAATTACTGAATTGTGATAACATTGCTGCAACTACTTCACTGTTTTTTGTTTCTTTTTTTTCTTTTATGCTGTGCATAGCTCTGGCTTGTGCTATTTTTGTAGTCCCCCGTTTTTCCCATGTGCTTATTTAAAACAGATGAGCAAAACAACAATATTGGCATGTGTAGGCCTTGTTTTGAAATCTAGCTAGAATCAAAATAGTGTCTCCTGGGATCCTGTATCCTCATGTACCTTCCCTCAACACACTTCAACTAGAGACTACTAGTCTAACTAGTAACTAGTAACTAAAAGATGGTCTTGGAGCATCACGTCTGCCTAGTACTTGAGTGTAGGTGGAGGAGATACTTTACAAATTATTTCTGCCAACAAATACAAAACTGACTATTAGCTATCATCTCATCTTCTGAATGTATTTCACTGGGAGAGAGGTGGAGCCAGTGGTTGAGAGAGATAATTTGGCAATGAATACAAAGATTGATAATACAGTCTTTTGCTTGGTGCTGTAAGTACCTTTTTTAGTTCAGCTGATGCATGATAGTGATGATATATTACCCCTGAAGTATTGTATGCAAATGCAAATTGTTCCAAATTTTTTAGTAGTATATTTAATATCTATGAAACAAATGTTTCAAAACTCATTTTATTTGTAAACTCTGAAGTTAGGAATGAAGTTTCCGGTGATGCGCAACTGCTATTTTCTGCCTTTAACTAAGCTATAGCCTCTAGCTATGTTAAAACCATTGCCTCAGCTGTTATGTTTTAGCATTCTTTTTAAAGCAGAAACTTGCTCACAAAAATAGCAAGTCTGTTTGACCTGTGTTTTGCACAGGTAGATGGCACACCTGGACTGGTATCATAATACATCATTTTCTTCCCACTGAGTCTCACAGACTTATCTTGGAGACTTATTCTAATGCCTTTACCTCCCACAGAGAATGAACAACAGAAGACTGAAATGTTACAGAAGTTTCATCACTTCCAGCGTTTGGCAGAAGTTTACCATGTTTATCACTATATTCAGAGATATACTGTAAGATATTTACCTTAGAAGTTGTGTATTTATGCTTCATGAGTATTTTTCTTTCAGGAGTCCAGAAATAATTAGGAGTATTTAATGACTTTTCAGGCAATTAAATATTGAGTGTAGATTAGTGATACTGTGTAGTAACTTATTTCTTTCCCTTCTGTTATACTGTACAAGAACTTCTGTTCTCTTAGTTCCTAAAAGCTGCAGTGCAATTTTAGCAATCTGTATTTGTCTCAGTGTGGGTAGAAGATATGACAATGGTTGACTTTCCACCCCGAGTCCTTTTTTTGCTAGCTGTATTGGTTTGGTTCCAGTGACCTGGGCCTCTGTTCCTACACAGGCTGTGGTAGGTTCTTCCTTTAATCATGGAAAACAGGTTTGAACAGAAGGCACCGTAGCTTAGGGATTCCCACAGTGTGGTACCCGTATCAGTAATGATATGTGTAAATTACTCCAGAATGATATGAATGGGGAACTCCCACTGCTTCCAGTAATGTTGCCACCACTGTTGGTGAAAATATCTTCTGTAAAACATTTGAGAACCCTTGATCCATGCCGTTATCCAAAAGAAGATTCTGTGCAATCAAGGTCTGTGCTGGTCAGACTACTTCAGACCCCACACCATTTGTGGCAGGTCTGCCCTGTTTTCAGATAGCTTGTTAAAGATTGTTTTAGCTACATGGATCCCTTTCTGTCTTTTTCTGTGTGTAGCAGGCATGAACTTTGGTGTTAGACATGTAAAATCCACTTGGCATATTCTGTCAGCACCTCTTCTTTTTGCAACTGTATGAAAGAAATACAGTACTTGAGATGCCTAGTGTTGAGATGTTTAGTGATATAAATTGTTGGTCTGCCAGCTTAGAAATGTCTCTCTATTTTTAATACTGCAGGAGGAGCCTTTCAGTTTCCACTTGCCTGAAACACTCTTCAATATTTCCAGGTTTCTGCTTCACAGCTTAACAAAGGAGACTCCTTTGGGGATCTCAAAAGTGTATCCTTCCAATACAGCACAGAATCTAAAAGCTGAGATACATGAAAAGAATAATTGATGTTGATCCACAATGCAGAGATCTACTTTAGGGTATGTTCAGTTTCAGCTGTTGGTTATAGTTAATGGAAATTGACTGTGTCCATGAGGAAATAATCGGCACCTTCAAACCATTGTGTTTAACTGCACTACCCATTTTTTTTCCATAGTCTTTGAGAGCTGTACAAATCAACCAACATGTAATTCTCAACCACCCACCCAGTCTGATGTATCACCTTTGTCAGGGAAGGAAGTTCTAGGATACTAGTCATCGAAACAGGATGTTGGCTCTGAATCTTGACAGTGTTGTTGCAAGGAGAGTGAACTGAGACAGGAGGTGGTGGAGGGGGGAGAAACAGGCGTTTTTGCTTCATATGAGGCTGTTATAGCTGTGTAGTGTCTGTCAAGCTAACATTTGCACAGCTTTGTTAGCGCATATTGCATTTTTTGGAAGTACTTCATAAAAGGCCTGTGTGAGCACTGCGGAAGTGCACCTGTCTGTAAAAGATAACAAAAAGGGTCACCAGTTGCCATAGGGAAGGGATGATATTCTTGTTTTTGCTTCCATTGTGGCCCTGGATGGGAAGTTTGCTTTCCTTTTAGTAACTTCCTCACTTATAAACATATAATCTTTCAAAAAGTCTTTCATAACGTGCCTTGTGACCATTATGATTGGTAGCTTTCTAAACAGCAGTTATTGTTACACGCTAATGAAAGAGACAACCCTTGGTCAATGACACACAACATGTGTTGAGTCCTTTCCAATAAGACCATGTGCGTTTAGTAGGTGGCAGTATGTTGCTAGTGTTCCAAGATTTTTTATATACATACACACACACACACACACATATGAAAATCCATTCACTCCAAAATTAACTTCAAAATGGAGTCGGAATATTTAACCAAAGCAATATCAATGTAGGGTCAATTCCTTACCTCACTGATAATTGCCCCCAGACATTTTTGATAGTTCTTTTACATTTGTTTATTTAAATGGAGTTACGTATATAGATTTCTTTTGTTAAGGTCTATTTAAAATACTAGTGTGGAGTATGCTTCATTGCACAACTTCTATGATTAGAAAGAGCATTGTAGTTTTTCCTAAATGCCATATGTGTTTTTATTCCTTAATTTAATTATAGCAATACATTATTTGCCCTGGCAAAACAGAGTAAAGCTCTTGGTGCATATAAACTAGCTCGTCATGCCTATGACAAGTTACACGGACTGCAGATCCCAGCTAGGTTCCAGAAATCAATTGAGCTGGGCAGCCTGACAATCCGATCCAAGCCATTTCATGACAGTGAAGTAAGTTGTAATGTGTTTCATGTTAATCATTAATATGTAGTCTAATCCAAAAGTCTGAGTTGCCTTATACACAGAAGTCTGAAATACATTCTGCATAGGTCCGTGGTATGTTTCCACTGGAAACAGTCCTTTTATTGTTATTCTTCAGGTCAGGCTTCCTTTTGCTCCTGAGAACAAACTAAAAGCAGTCCTTTCTTTATAGGCAGCTTCTGTCCCTCTCCTGTCTTGTATCTTCCTTCCTCTCTGCCTATTAATTCCTTCAATCCTTTTTTTCTCCGATTGACATGCAATTACTCCATGGTCTTTGTCTTTCTGCAGCTGGAGGTCACTTTCATTTGTCCCAACTCTTAGCACTCCTTCCCTCCTCCCCCTATCCCTTGAATGACCTTCCTTCCTTAAGTCTTATTTTATCTCCTTTTCTTCTTTAACTGAAGCCTGAATTTCTGCAGTGCTCTATAAAGCCATGTCTCATGGAGTACTCACTAAAAATAAATTGTATTGTGCGAGTGAACATGCACCTGGCTACCTGAAATAATAGAAACACAGTCTTAAGAACTGCCTAAAATAACTGTGCTCTTGAAAAGAAGAGAGATGAATTAATTGGAGAACTTGAATTTGACCAAACCTGTGAAGGAAAAAAAACATTGCTTCAGTAACCTTCTCTTCGGCTTCGTTTGGCACTGTGTATTTGATACAAAATTCTGCTTCTGTTACTGCAAAGGCAAGGTGAAAATTTAATTGTTAGAATGGTGAAGACAGCTATTTTTCATGTGAAAACTTGCTGTTTTATTAAAAAAAGGGAAAGCATTTTCAGATGTTAAAGGATCTGATTTCACAGCAATATTTCTTCAGATTAAGGCTGATGTAATATCAGTGGTGTAAACCTAAGGAACCCCTATTTAATTGAAACCAAAGAGTACTGGATATGCTGACCTGTTTATGATTACTGTGCTCTGTATGTGTCTTTGCAGGAGCTTGTGCCCTTGTGTTACAGGTGCTCTACCAACAACCCTTTGCTAAATAACTTGGGGAATGTCTGCATTAACTGCAGACAACCTTTCGTCTTCTCAGCGTCCTCCTATGGTGCGTTGGAATATCATATTTTGTTGTGCTTTTAAAGTAGGGAAATATTAAACTGAACAGAATATGTTAGTACTTGATTTGTTCCCTTTTCAATGTTATTTGGACAAACAAATATTTCCTTTCAGTGTTGTTAGATTTGACGAAGTGACTGCTTCTTGTCGCAGGAGTACTTGGATTTCACTGCAAGATAGCAGCAGCAAAGCATTGCTTTATTATGAAACACTGAATGTATGAAGTGTTTAATTAACACAGATGCCACCCTTTAAGAAGTTGAGGCATTATGTTTTTTGGTTGGTTGGTTTTGTTTTGCCTTTTTTTTTCTTTGTGAGAACATGTGGGGAGAAGAACACCATTATAGAAGCCAGAGGATGTTTGTTTCTTAAAGGGCACAGTATTTTCTAGAAAGCCTTTTTCTGAGATCTTGTAGCTCAAAGTGCTCCTTGTTTTTCCTTTAGAAGTACTGCATCTGGTTGAGTTCTATTTGGAAGATGGCATCACAGATGAAGAAGCTGTAGCTCTCATTGATCTTGAAGCTCCAAGCTTGAATAAAAGAGAGAATAAATGGCAAGAGATGATGAGTGACAGTATCCTGTTGATTTAAAAACTATTTCCAGTCCCTTTCTTAGGAAAAAAGAAACCATTTTGATTTTTTTGTAGGTTTAATTTTTTTAGTATTTTAATTTTTTTCATATGACTGATGCGAGTACAATTGTTTCCTTTTCAAGTTAGTATAACAACCAGTGATATATTAATTAAACCTAAGTTTTCATGATGAAAAATCTTTATGAAAATATTGTTTCTAATGATCTGAAATACTTTGTTTTTAACAGTGGAATGCCATGCTGTACCTATTCTGTTGTAACTGCTTTCTGTAAAGAGTGGGAAAAATCTGAAGTATGTTACTTCTAATAACAGCTTGCTTTAGAGGTTGCTTTCTTCTTAAGCAAGGGAAACCAGCATGGACTTTCCTCATAACCATTCCTGTTGGAATCTGTTTTGTAATGTTTTGGCATCCAGAGCTCCCAGTCTCTGATTAAAACTGCTTGATTAAAGAGATTTGTCTCACTTGCTTTTTGCAATGTCAGAAGGGGACAGAGAGGAAATCAGGCAGAGCTGATGTCATATTTGGTCGTAGTCAGTTTTGCTGTTCTACAGCAGCTGCAATGACAAAGTTCCCTAGTTACTGTAATTAGAGTAACCCCTTCTCGAGTACTTTCTATAATAACCTAGGCGCTGTAGCAGTCTGAGAATACCTTGACCCTCCGGAGCAACAAGGGTACCAGTCCTGTTAGAATGATTTTATATTTATTCTGTGAGTGCTAGCTGCAGTGAGAACAGCTAATTTTGTTGGAACTCCGGTTCTTCCTTAAGAAATGAATCTAGATGCACAGAGTTTGAGGCTTGATGACAATGCAGATATTATTGAAGATGATGATCCCTTTACAGCAAAACTGAGCTTTGAGGTAAGAACCTTACCTGTGTCTTCCAGTGGCTTCTTTCTTGCTACCAATAAAAATCAATAGAAGATCTTGACTTACGGTCCACACTGCTCTTCTGGTGTGAATGTGTTACATAGACTACCACGAGAGAGCTACAAAGCAGGGGGCTGGAAGAGAGGGATGGAACTTGAGAGGGAAAGGGATTTACCAGATGATAACTCCTCTATTTAAAAAAAAAAAAAAAAAAAAAAGTTCATCTACTGGGAAAACCCTTTTAGAAAAAAAAAAAAGCTCTTGAAGTAAATGTTCCTGGAATTTGATTTTGTCATCATGCAGTGTGGCTGTCTTCCATGGGTATTTTTGTGTCTAGGCAGTATAACTATAAAACGGTCATTACTGGGAGGTTTTAATATGTGCCTGTGGGCATAGGTGTTATTTACAAAGAGTTGTGTTCATGTGTAATAGAAACTCACTGAGAACAAGATAGAGATGTGGCTGGATGCTGCTCTCACTGGAGGTGTTGATAAAACTGCCAGTGAGTTTGGTGGGACCAGACTCAGTCCAATTGTATATTAGCTTTTTCTACTGAATTGTGCTTTGCATTTTACAAGGTCTTACTAATGCTCAGAGGGCTTTGCAGCTTGTAACAGTAATTCTTTCTAAACCTGCTCACCTGCAGCAAGGAGGCTCAGAATTTGTTCCAGTGGTTGTGAATCGTGTTGTTCTCCAGTCGATGAGTCGGAGGGATGTTCTGATTAAACGCTGGCCAAAGCCATTGCGATGGCAGTACTACCGTTCCCTGCTACCAGATGCCTCCATTACCATGTGTCCATCATGTTTTCAGGTAGGGTTTTCATGGAGAGGTTTAAAAAAAATACTGAGAAATTAGCTGAAACAATTCAAATCATTGATATCTCATACTTTAAAATATATTCAGTAAATTCCTGAATGATGTAGAGACAGAGAAGCAATGAAAAACAAAATAAGCAATGTGATGCACAGAGGGACAGCTGCCTTCTGAAAACCTTGAGGTAGCTGAGTTTGGGAAGAAAACTTTGAGAAGCTGCACTGACAGCAATAGTCAGAGCCCATTGAACAAACCTCAGCTGAACAACAAATGCTGATTTGTATTTATTCCTTTTTGCTCTGCCTCTCTAGCCTGGCCTAGCAGGGAAAATCGGTCAGTAAACTTAAGTTAGCTTGTGGTTCAGTCCCTCTTTTACTTCTTCCCTTCTCAGGAATGGCTTTTTGAAATACTGGAATACAGTCACATTGGGTTACATAAACTCTAATTTTCATCCTTCCTCCTGCAAAAGTAATTACTTGATTTGCGCATCTTCAGCTACATTGGCAGTGGTCTGCAAAATGTTTGCTCTATTCTAGGTTATAGCTCCAACAAGCAATTGAAAGTAAGAGGGCCAATTCTTGTGTAATAGTAGCTTCAGAATGTGTCAGAAAATCCGTTGAGCTCAGTTTGCGTTTTCTCTGAGCTAGTCACAGACTAATTTGTCCCTTAATCTGTTCCTAATTTGTAGATGTTTCACACAGAAGACTATGAGCTTCTCGTGCTCCAGCATAACTGTTGTCCATTCTGTCGAAGGAGAATAGATGAGTCAAACCAATGAAGAAAAACAATCTTATACCTCAACTGAGAGACTTCCCTATTGACTTGGCAAGGTACTTGTTAGATTCATAGTTTTCCTAACAACTTAGTTGTTATCTTGTTCCGTTTTGTACATGAGTGGAACAGAGTTGAAGAAGTTTAACTTTTTTTTTTTTTTTAAATGAGCATGTCTGTTGCTTGTCCTCTACATTTCCCAGACAAGCAGCTGAAGTGCCACAGATTTTTACAGGAATGTTTCTAGGGTCAAGTTTAGCTTTGAAGTAATTGCTTTTACTCCAGCTTATGTTAGGACTTAATTTGCTCCTTAATATGTACCTGTTATTGACAGAACTTCAAATAAATGGGACTATTTTTCAGTACCGTTTGTCTCAGAATTTCCTTTTAACATGTGTAGAACTCATGCTTGTTAAAATCCACATGACAAGTTCTGCATGGAAGTATCCGTTTCATGTTAACCAAAATACCAAGACCTAAGTTCCTCATCTGTCTACTGCCACATACGTGGTTCTGGTAACATTAGCATGTTTACCATTAATGAAAGAAAATCCACTGACCTAATGGACTAAACTGAATATATTTGCATGCTTCTAAATACGTTAGGTTGCCAGGCAGGAATACCACAGTTGAGTGCCTGTAGTCAGACAGTGCTTTCTCACAGTTCCTCCTCTGTACCTAAGGGTAGGAGAGTTCTTTATCTGCTGAGAAGAAAATTGTAGGTGATGCAACTTGCTGTGTTATTAAAATCATGGGATAGCTCCTAGGAATACTGGCATCCTGTCAACTCTTGTGGCTGTTGTGATCTGACTGCCCCTTTGCGGTGTGCATACCTGCCTGCCCGAGCTAGCACAGATCCACTGACCATCATGCTGCCTGGCAGAGGTGATGTGCCAAAGCAGTATTTCTGAGCAGTAGTTCCCTAGCATCATTCCAGTCCAGAGCCATGGGAAGCAAAGTGAAGAGGTGAGAGGAGATGGCCTGCCTTCCGTTTTTTTTCTAATGTTACCAACTGTTTGCTGAGGTTGAGGGGACTTTAATGATGCAGCTGCTTGACCAAATGTGGTAGGTCCATCCCAGGCAGCAACTAAGTCCCCATGCAGTTGTTTGCTCACTTCCCACCCCACCCTGGCAGGACAGGGGAGAGAATCAAAAGAGCAAAAGCAGAAAAACTTGTGGGTTTTATAAGATAAAGATAGTTTAATAAGCAAAGCTGTGTGTGCAAGCAAAGCAATAAGCAATTTATTCATTACTTCCTCATGGCAGGCAGATGTCCAGTTGCTTCCTGGAAAGCAGGACCTCAGCATGAGTAATGGTTACATGGTGGTGGTTGTGGTATTTGTCTTCCCATTCTCCCTTCTCCTTTTATTTCTGAGCACGATGTCATCTGGTATGGAACACCCCTTTAGTCATCCTGGGTCAGCTGTCCTGGCTGTGCCCCCTCCCAGCTGCTTGCCCACCTCTGGCCCATTGCTGAGGGCAGAGTGGGGAACAAAAAAAAAAAACCTCAACTCTGTGCAAGCAGTGCTCAGCAATAGCTAAAGTACTGCTGTTTTATCAATGCCATTTTAGTTGCAATTCCAAAGCATGGCACCACATGGGCTGCTGTGAAGAACATTAACTCCATCCCAGCCAGACGCAGTACACCAAGTACTCCTGGATAACTGAATCTCCTGAGAGTGGTCACTGAGTAGTTCTCCGGCAGCATGTGAATCTATGTAGGTAACCAGCTGGACTGGACTGGAGTTGAGAAGTTATAGGTCTCTTGACTTTAATCCAGTTTAAGTTGTACCCTTATTTGGCATAAGTTTTATTTTTATGACATCCTGTATGTCACCAGCCTTCCTTTGTTTTGAGTGGGAAATTATATTCTACTTTACTGTCTTAAACTACTGGCTGAGGTTTGTGGATGCTGGTAAAACAGCTACCATGTAAACAGCAGCACTTTGCACCTGAAATCAGTGAGTGATATCGCTGTGTCTGCTTGAGTTCCTCTGGAAAGTGACACTTTGAAATCTTTCCTATCTCATGAGCCCCCACCTGCAGCGCTGTGTCCAGCTCTGGGACCCCAGCCCCAGCACAGGACCTGTTGGAGCGGGCCCAGAGGAGGCCACGAGGATGCTCAGAGGCTGGAGCAGCTCTGCTGCGGAGACAGGCTGAGAGCTGGGGGTGTTCAGCCTGGAGAAGAGGAGGCCCTGGGGAGACCTCGCTGCGGCCTTCCCGCGCCTGAAGGGGGCTGCAGGAGAGATGGGGAGGGACTGTTTGTCAGGGGGTGTGGTGATGGGACACACCCCCGATGGGGTAACGGCTTTAAACTAAAAGAGGGTAGCTTTAGGTTAGATATCAGGAAGAAATTCTTTACTATGAGGGTGCTGAGGCCCTGGCCCAGGCTGCCCACAGAAGCTGTGGGTGCCCCATCCCTGGAGGTGTTCGAGGCCAGGCTGGGTGGGGCCCTGGGCAGCCTGGGCTGGTGGGAGGGGGCCCTGCCCATGGCCGGGGGTGGCACTGGGTGGGATTCAAGGTCCCTTCCAACCCACTCTGTCGTTCTATGAGATGGCACTACAGGGTTTCTGAGTCTCTCAATGGTTCCTGACCAAATTTGCTTAATTTACCACTTTAAAAACATTCTGTTCTAATTAGCACTTGTCTGCTTTCTGACTCGTATATCACTGTTTGCAATAAAGACTTTGCGACTGACATTGATAAACAATGCTGTCTGATATGAGTCAGAATGGAATTCAGCTCATTCTCCCAGAACTGAGCTGGCTTTGTAGAGCTATCAGGAGTGAAAAATTATAAAAATAAATAGACATGGTTTGCAATGACACAGAGACAAAATGGATCAAACAAAGAAGCTTTTTTTGTTCTATAAACAACTTCTCTTTGAATACAGACTAGGTTTGAAAAGAGTATTGGGCTTTTACTCTACACATTTCATGAACTATAAAGGTGTTCTAGCTCCAGACTGCCATGTGCCATTGAAGCTTTCTGGTGACTCCATGATAAGAAGTGCCTGGATGTGCAAGAAGTCCCACCACAGAGCTATGAAGCTATTGAGTGGTTCACCAACTGTTTTCTTCAACTTCCCCTGTGTTACTGCCTTGTTACTGCTTGCGTTTCCCACTGCTGTACTCCAGTGGTGACGCACGTCAGGCTCTAAGCTCTGAACAGCAGCTGCTAACCTCAGCAGCAGCTTATTGCATCAGAGCTTAATGTGGCATATTTGTACATTGGGATGATAAACCTTTAATCCTTCTTGTATGCCCAGGTACAAGTATGAACAGCTGCATTTGCAATTAGATAGTGGCACTGCTCTGGCCTTGGCAACATGTGTGAAAAGTTAATTGCGAGGGACTTAGTACGAGCAGAGGATGCATGAGGATGTGGTATTTGCACACTGGTGTGAAGGAAGACTTCTGTGGCTGTCCGGGGTGATCATGGCCTGCCTTTGATTACAGGCAGTTGGGTCTTTCTCAGTGGTACCAGCACTGTAGGTCCATCAGCGCTTCTCTAAGACATTCCCCACTTAGAGGGAAGGTTTCCCTGCTTGGTCTGTTATTTAAAGAGAACGCAGAGCTTTCTGCTTTTTCCCTTTGAACTGTTTTGTATGCACTAAACTAACCCACAGGGAACACTGGTGAAAACTAGGCCAGGACTGAAGCACATTTATTAAGGCCAAGAGGATGTGAACCTCTGCTCATCTTCTACCCATGAGCTCCAGCTGGTCTGGCACGTCCTCCTCTGTGTTGCATGAGGCACTCAGTTGCCCTCTTCTCTGCTCGTGGTTGCAAGGAAAGTTAAAGCCCCCTGTCTGCAGCCTAAAAAGCAATTGCTGTGGGATGCTCAGGTCCCCTGGACTCCCTATCCCCCTACTGAGGGGCCAAGTCCTTTCCTAACCTCTGTAGGGACACTGGCTGGTATTTGCATGCCAACTGGAATGCTATTGATGTTGAGAATAATATTGATATGAGAAAGGTGATAAACAGTGGATGCAAAAAAAAAGAAAAAGAAAAAAAGAGAAGAGAGAGAAGGGATGGGGAAAATAGCTTTGGAGCTTGAAAGATTAATCATGATGGCGTGAACTGTAAGGATTCACCTTGTCCAGAAGGGAGATCCTCTGTGGTTGGCTTCATTGTGTTCACTCTGCTGTACATGCTGTCCCGTTGTCTCTGAAAAATTAAAACCAAATGATGTTTAACTCAGTTGCTGGCTGGCACAAAGAACATTTCAAGCACAATTGAGTGCATCAAGTGGCAAGGCAGAGACATTAGGACATGGGAGGCTCCAACAACGTCTTCCTCTGCAGCTTTAATGCCCACTTATGTGGAATTCAACACTTTGCAAAGTTTCAGGGAGACTGAAGATGTCTGTTACCCAGAATATGAGGTTGAATGTTGGCTTCATCTCAGAACTTTCCTTCTCTGCCTTGCCCACAACCTTTCTCAGCATCAATGCAGAATGATATCTGTCCAAAAGAGATGGACTAGGTTATTTTTTAGGTGCTACCAATGTAATTGGCATAATGCAAACCACGTATAAAGCCAGAGACAGAGGAGGTGATACAACTGGAAACCTGCCAGCAGGATCAGTGTTTCACTGTGTTGTTCAAACCTCTCCAGTCAAATCTTGCAGCAGAAAATGCAGGTGGCTGAGAGCACGTGGAAGAAGGGTTGTTGATGGTCATGCTGCCTGGGAGCACCCTTTCACCAGCCTCCCCCTGGCAATGGCAGCTGTGATGAGGATGGCTCTCCAGTCCAGTGGGGACTAGCTAGTGTTACAGCCCTGCTTTCCTCCTGTAAGAACAGGCCTCTGTTACTGATGGACCACACCAAACCTGCCCAGCCCAGCAGCCTCTGCAGCCCCCAAACCCATGCTCATGGGGTTTTGAATCACAAACTTTGCTCCTGTTCACAGGGTGCAGAGAGGAGCTTCCGTTTGTTAGCAAGAGCTGAAAGCTCAGCCTGGAAGCTTTGAGCAAGCACTACCAATAGAAGAATCCTGTGTGCTTTGTCTTTCCCTGGCACCCTCTGCCTGGTGACATGGTGGTAATGTGTCCTATTTCCAGTACCCCTCTGTGGGGAAACTGAGGCATTTCCAACTGACGGGCAGCACAGCCCATGAGTGCCCGCAGGGGATGGACTGGGTGCTTGGTGGGGCAAGTGCCTCCCCCAGGCGGTGGCAGCGTGAGCTGTGGATGTCCAGCTCTGGACCTTGGGGTGCACCGACTGCCTTGGGTACAGGGGCCGCCCCGAGCGCTCGCTCCTGGGGGAGCGGCGCAGCCGTGCCAAGGAGCGAGGCCGTGCAAGTGGAGCTGCCTTCTGGTTTGGGCCCCCCACGCTAACGGTGAGGTGCGGAGCTACCTCTTTATGTGTGACCATGAACCATGGTCTCCAACAATGACAGCGCAGGCCAGAAACAGGTGTCACCTTAATACCTTCCCAGGAAAGCCAATTACCCCTGGATGATTATGATTAATAATTCTCTAAGCCCTAATCGTGCTGACACTAGTGCCTGGAGCTTACCCCAGGGGGCACTTTATAAGGGGCGCCCTGCGGAGGTGAGCGTAGCCACTTCTCCCCAGGGTGACGGCGAAGGCTGAGAGGTGGCGGGAGCCCAACTTCAGAGGCAATTCCCCCACGCACAAAAAAAAACTGAGTAAGACCAAAAGGCACCTTACCAACTGCAACCATGAACGGAACAGAAGGCCAAGACTTCTACGTGCCCATGTCCAACAAGACTGGGGTGGTGCGGAGCCCCTTCGAGTATCCCCAGTACTACCTGGCTGAGCCCTGGAAGTTCTCGGCACTGGCTGCCTACATGTTCATGCTGATCCTGCTTGGCTTCCCCGTCAACTTCCTCACGCTGTACGTCACCATCCAGCACAAGAAGCTCCGGACACCTCTAAACTACATCCTCCTGAACCTGGCGGTCGCCGACCTCTTCATGGTCTTTGGAGGCTTCACGACCACCATGTACACTTCGATGAATGGGTACTTTGTCTTTGGAGTAACAGGGTGCTACATCGAAGGCTTCTTTGCTACACTGGGTGGTGAGTCTTCCAAATATTCAAAAATCTTCTGCCAGAAATTGCCCCAGGTTTTAGGAGGGGGTGGGAGGATGCCCAGATGCTCTTGGAAAAACCTGTGGTATCTGGAAGGTATTTGGTCTGCTGCTGATGTGGGCTGAGGCAGTTGCAGTGTTTCAGGGTGGGAGGTGAAGAAAGCAGCAAATGACACCTTTTTTTTAAAAAAAAAAAAAAATTATTTTGGTAGCCACCTGTTCAGTATCCTGAGAACAACAACGTAGCAATGAAAAGTAACCAATAGCAGATTTTGCAGTTGCTGGATTTGCACATCTCTTTGGCTCGCTTTCTGACTTGAGAGATGACAATTTGTTCTTCCTGGTTCGCGGAGCCGAGCCTGTTACTCGCTCTGATGCGGTGCATGGTGGCACAGGCTTGCAAAGCTGTCTCTCCACACTGTGCCAGCCAGGCTTTGACAGAAACAGATGTTAAATAAAAATTGTATGTCTAAAAATGCCCTCCTCCGTTCAGCTCAGCCCTCAGCCACACACGAGACAACTGTTTTGCTGGTTGGGTCCTCATGGCACAAGTTTCCTGGGAAGCTGTGGGCAGGGGGCGGAAACCTTGGGATGATGGGCACTCAGAGCGGGGCCGTAGATGCTTCCCTGCTGTCCGGGAAGACGGTAGGATTCAGCGATGGATCTTGAAACACAGCAGCATGGTGGTTACTGCGGGGGCCAGCAGTGCAGTGAGGAGGTGTCTTCCGATGCCTTCCCACCGTATCAGCACTTAGCCTTTGTTCATTTCTGTCTCTGAACCCTGGGTGGAGATTCACCGCTGTTAGAGGTCTTCCTCGGGAACAGCGGTCCGAGGAGGCCCCGTGCTGGCTTCACTGTTTTTCTCCTCCTGCTGCTCAAAGGCCCTGTATCTGCATCCCTCTCTCCCTGCTTCAGGTGAAATTGCTCTCTGGTCACTGGTCGTCCTGGCTGTCGAACGATACGTAGTGGTCTGCAAGCCCATGAGCAACTTCCGCTTCGGGGAGAACCACGCCATCATGGGGGTCGCTTTCTCCTGGATCATGGCCCTGGCGTGCGCGGCTCCCCCGCTGTTCGGCTGGTCACGGTAGGGACGGTGCCACATCCGGCACCTGGGGCGTGGGGCCCTGGCTGGCCACGGGTGTCTCTGCGGGGCGCTGACCTCCCTGCGTCACCTTGCAGGTACATCCCTGAGGGCATGCAGTGCTCGTGCGGGATCGACTACTACACACTGAAGCCAGAGATCAACAATGAATCTTTCGTCATCTACATGTTTGTGGTTCACTTCATGATCCCACTGACGGTCATATTCTTCTGCTATGGGAACCTGGTTTGCACCGTGAAGGAGGTGGGTACCTGCTGGTGAGGGTGCTGGAAGGGGCCACGCCAGGCTCCAGACAGGTGACAGGAAGGACCGGGTCGGTCCCCCACAAAGGGGAACACCGCAAACTCTGGGCATGCAGCTCAGCTACCCCAAGCCCCAGCCCCGCGTCCCCACAGGCCGAACCCTCCCCACATCCGTCACCTCCCCGTTCCCTCCGCCCGCAGGCTGCCGCCCAGCAGCAGGAGTCTGCCACCACCCAGAAGGCAGAGAAAGAAGTGACCCGCATGGTCATCATCATGGTCATCGCCTTCCTCATCTGCTGGGTCCCCTACGCCAGTGTTGCTTTCTACATCTTCACCAACCAGGGGTCGGACTTCGGGCCCATCTTCATGACCATCCCGGCTTTCTTTGCCAAGAGCTCTGCCATCTACAACCCCGTGATTTACATCGTAATGAACAAACAGGTAACTGCCACGTGCCAGGTGATTTCCTTTGTAGTGTTCCTCTTTGTAACAGCTCGTGGGGAGCTACCACACCTTCAGCACACCGCTGAGCTGCAAGGGGAGTTTGCTTCCAGGTAATCTCGTGCTGGTGTGAAGGAGGGTGACAGTGCAACTCATCCCTTCGCATTGATAGATCTCATAAATGCAAACCCACCCATCTGAACAATGCATGCGTTGACCCAGTGGAGGAGCTGGAGCTGCCTCTGACCCAGCCCTGAGCAGCAGGAAGGAGACTTCACCCAGCACGGTGCCTCCGGTGCTGTGCAGGAGGCTTCCACACAGCCCCCACAACAGCCCACGGGAGCCAGTGTCTCCAGGAGACGCTCCCCCTGCTCCCGCTGTGACGGTCCCAGTGCCGGATGGGCGGGCAGCGGTCCCAGCCTGGGCAGAGCCCGCGGTGCTGCTGGGGCTCACAGTTACCACACCCCTGGTTCTGCCCCCGGGTGCACAGAGGGATCCAGCCTGGAGGCAGCCCCGCAGTGGCCACCTGCCCTCACCCTGATGCCTCCCCTCTCTTCCAGTTCCGTAACTGCATGATCACAACCCTCTGCTGCGGCAAGAACCCGCTGGGTGACGAGGACACGTCTGCTGGCAAGACAGAGACCTCCTCCGTCTCCACCAGCCAGGTCTCCCCCGCGTAGGTCCTGCCGGAGCGGCCGGCCCTGGGGGTGCGTGTCACCGCCCCGCCAGCACGAACCTAGTCCCGCCACTGCCACCGCCTGCCCCCGCTTCACCACGGCCCTGCAGGGCGGGCTCCTCTCTCCTGACAATAGGAACCCTGGGAACAAGGCTGTGAATGTGTACACATGTTTTGTAATTAAAATGCAAAGGCTTAGCTCCTCCGCTGGCGTAAATCCGTGCTTTTCTGTTGATTTGCTGAGAGCTCACGCCCATCTGCACCGTGCAGGCTGCTCGGTCTGACATCCCCTTCATGCGCGCACGTGCCCTGCACTGCAGGGTGCGAACCCTGGGCCGCGACGGAGCCACTGCCTCCTCCTGCACCCCGGCCTCAAGGGCCTTGGCGGGGCCGGGGCTGAGCCCCCTCCCAGCTCTGCCGCCGGGGACAGAGCCCGGCAGATGCCAGCAGCAGCTGGGCCCCGCCGCGCCATGCTGGGGCAGGCCGGGCTGCTGCGAGGTGCCTGCTGCTGGGTGCTCCAGGCCCAGCCCTGCCCCACTGCCAGCATTTCAGAAGTCCCAGGAGGCACCATGATGCCTCTGGGGAGATGGGGGGATTTTGATGCACGTGGGCCCCTCCATGCTGCAGAGGTGATGGTGCAGATCCCACCCGTGAGCAGGCAGCGTGGCATGGCACGGCACGGCACAGCACGGCACAGCTGTGTGCAGCTGCGGTTGGGTGTGCTTGGGGAGAGCTCGGTGCTCGCTTCCGCAGGCGCCCAGCGTTGCGACGTGCACTCGGTGTTTGCACCTCAGCAGCAGCCCCTCTTGATGTCTCCCCCAGCAGGAAGCTGCTCCCCCTCCCCTTTCCTTTTCCCCCTCCCCTGGTAACTCTCCTCAGACGTCCTCAGGCCCTCCCGCAGCCCGGGGCCATGCCCCGAGACACACTCCTCCCGGTCCTCCCGCGCACCTCCCTGTTTCAGCCGCAATCCGGCTTGGCATCAGCCCAAGTAGGAGGTTTTGGCCAGTGCTTGTGCTTTTGAGGATTGATTGGTGCATCGCAAAGCTTCCCTCCGCGCTGTAGCAGGCAAGACATGGGAGCATATGGCTCAGAGACGCCGACATATGTTTTAAGCACTACAAGATGGCATATTGCAATTGTAGCAGTGTTCTTCATTTTTATTTTTAGCTCAGTTATACAAATAAGATGTTTTTCTCGCTGTTCAGTGTTATCAACATTTGAAACTATTTTTGTACATTATTATCCTCTCTGATTTCTAATCCTATGCAGCTTTGCAAGGTCTAATAGGGAACATACAGAACCCATGCAAGTTAAACCTTTAATAAAGAGCAATTTGCAAGTACAATTCTCTCATTATTTTTTTTTATCGATACTTCTGCATATTCAGTGAAATCTGAAGATTAGCAGTTTATGAATAATTCAGTGTTTAGGCTGATGTCTGATTCATGTACTTCAAATCTGGGAGCTGGTTTTGGAGGGAAGAGGAGGAAGGGTTTGGTGTTTGTTTGCTGCCTGACGAGGCTGTGCTCCCCAGGAGCCATGTGGTGCTCGGCACTGCGGCTCTCCCGCCCGCGCAGGACCGGCCCCCAGCCCGCGGGCTGTTGCCCCACGCAATGCCCAGCCCTGCAGCTGCTGCTGCTGGTGGCAGGGCCGGCGAGGGCCTGGGGCCCCTCTGCCAGGCCAGGTGGGTTCTGGGGGCGTCACAGAACTGCCAGAGAGGTGACGGTCGGATCTGGGAGGAGAAGATGGTTGTAAGAAATGCACCCGGCCCTGCCACAGTGCTGGCCCCTGTGGTCTTCCACTATCCCCATTGTACCCTTCCTGTGGAATTCGGAAATTGACTGGAAATGGAGCAGGGAAAGCGCCAGCGGTGCTGGTCTAGGCAGAGCCAGGCCTGTGGGACCCAGGCCTCTCCCAGCCTCCTGCAGGTGCCTCAGTCCACTGCCAGGATACGGCCCCCCCCCGGCTCAGCAGGTCGGCACAGACCTTGACAAGGAGGTCTTTCTGGGCCGAGTTTTGCATGTTCATTGGTGTGGTTGCACGTTCATTGGTACAGTAGCACGTCTGCTGCATCGGGCCATGAACCAGCACTGCCACCACACGATCCCAGCCCTTCCATGAGCTCGCAGCTCCCCAAGGGCTTTCACAGACGATGTGCACAAAAGCCTCACAACTTTTTTGTAAGGAGCAAGGGACTGACACAGTGTGCTCCAGAGAAACACAGCAGTCCCTGGGGCAAAGACATTCATGCTGTTCCTACACCAAAGAGCCATTTTAGTGAATTACTTGTGCTCACCCCGTGAGCACATGCAGAACAAAAAGTAGCACGTCTCACCCCACTGAAAAGAAGGGAAAATCACAGGAATCATAGGATGACTTAATTTTAACACAGCCATGCTACAGAAGTGCCCTGGGAGCCCTGGGGACCTGGATGGTCGAAGGCTCATCTCATACCTCGCCCATGGGATGATGCCATCCCCAGTGCAGGGCAGTCGCTGTGCCAGGAGCCAGCACCGGGGGGATGCGGAGGAGACATGGAGGGGACACGTTAGGGCTGCCCATGCATAGGGCTGGGAGCTCTCTCCCCTGAACATGGCAGGATGTGGTGGGCAGGGGCATGTGCGGCATCCCACTCATGAGCACACGCCTGGGGCTCTCTCTGTGGGAGAGTCACTCCTCCTGCTTTTGCTAGCTGACAAAGTAGCTCTTCTTTTTCCTCCTCTCATTTGTGGGTTCACTTCTCCTGCCCATTACTGGGCTCCCCATGCTGTGCAGCCCCTGCCTCCCAGCAGGGCTGTCCTGCACAAAGGGGCCCCAGCAGATGGGCCAGGCTCCCCATCCAGCACGCCGCCATCCCGCATCCCACCACCCAGCAGCAGGTAGGTGCCTTTGCACTGCATGGTCATGGCTCACCCTGTGAGCCCCCTGTCTCTTGTCCCTCTCCAAACCATCTGCTCAGATGTGTCCCTTCTCCTTCCAGACCCTCACAAAGATTTGGGCAAGAGCACTCGGCTTCACAGCCACCTGCTCCCACTGGGGTGGCAACCAGAGCAATTAGCAGCTGCCAACCAGCCCTTGCAGTTACGGTACTAATCAGATAAATTAGCTGGAAGTGAAGTGAACCTGTGATCAGGGGCAGTGGTGCTGTGAGCAGAGCTGGGACTGTTGGGCCTGAGGCTTTAGGTTGGTGTGTGCTGCTATGGAGCCTCAGCCGGGTAAGGGATCTGCTGTACACTGCAGGGCTTGGGCACTGGTGGCTGTGGTTGCTGTCAGGCTGTGGAGATGAGCATGGTGATGCCTGTTTGGTTTCAGGGGGCTTGCAGCCCTTGGGGCTGTGAGCACTTTAGTCTCATGCTGCTCCTCTCACCTCCCTTGCAGCTGAAGCTGCTGGTGCTGCCCGGTTGTCTGGTCTGCTTGCCCGGGGCCGGAGGCACCCCCCAACGTTGCACATGGTTATCGAGGCACTGCGGGCCCAGGATGGGAGGAAGGGTGCCTCTGTCATTGCCATCAAACGCTTCATACTGGCCAAGTACCCTGCCGTGGACCCTGTGCGCCTCAAGTACCTGCTGAAGCAAGCATTGACCAAGGGGCTGAGCCGCGGGGACCTGGTGCGGCCCCACAACTCCTCTGCCCTGGGGGCCACCGGCCGCTTCAAGGTGAGCGGGGGGGGGGCTGCTGCCTCCCCCTCACCCCCACATGCTGTGGGGCTGGGGCTGAGGCACTGCCCAGCTCCACTCCCACACCTTGCTCCCAGCTGGCACCTGAAAAACTGCGGCAGAAGCAGCCGCCGGGCCAGGCGGATCCCACCGGAGGACGGGCCCTGAAGTCAGGACGCAGAGGGGCTGCCAAGGCCACCAGCGCCCCTGCGGCAGCAGAGAGCGAAGGAGGGCGAGGTAATGGGGTGGTGGTGCCAAGAGCGCCCTGACCCTGCTGAGGGGCCCCTGCCCGGGCTGATCTGCTGCCCCCTCTCCACAGGCACTGCCGAGGAGAAGCCAAAAGCGGTGAAACAGAAGCCAAGGACAAAGCCTACAGATGTGAGTATGGCCTGGTGGCAAGGCTGGGGATGCCAATGCTGTGCTCAGGCTGCTGGCTCACAGCATGGTGGCAGCCTGACACGCTTCCTCCCCTCCAGGCCCGGCCAGCACCGGCAGCAGCAAAGCCCAGGAGTGACGGAGCAAAGGCCCCTCGGGCTCCCGGCGTCCCCCGGGCCCCTGGCAAAGGGCGGTCAGGGCCTCCCACAGCTCTGGCTGCCAAGGACTTGGGAGGGAACGATGGTGACCACTCTGTGGGTGCTGGGGCAAAGGGGCCCCGAAAGGCCCCAGCAGGCAAGAGTACGGGGAAGGTGCCTGGGGAGGCTCGAGAAGCTGCCCCCCAGAAAAAGGGAGGTAAAGGCAAGGCGAGGAAACCCTGGGCAGCCCCAGGTGCTGTTCAGGGGGAGGCTGGGCCATAGGAGGCAGCCCCTGCTATGGCAGGCAAGAAGGTGCCATAGGGGTCCCAGGTCTCTGGCAGCCCAGCACTGTGTCCAGCTGAGCTCTGCCCCATGGCATCTGGGTTGGTTTTAGTCTCCAGGACAGGTTTTAACTTTGTGTTCACCTGCTACTAATAAAGCTGTTTCACTCTTCATGAAGTAGTGTGACTACTGCCCTGTTCCTGCACACCTGTCTCCCAAGGCCAGTGTCCCCCAGCCCAAGGTGAATCTGGAGCCCAGCCTGGTCCCAGCCTTGTCCTGCATGGGATGGGATGGCACACAGACTCGTGGAGTGGACATGAGCTGGTGCTACAGCTGCCAGCTCTCATGAAGTGCCCTGTCTGTCCCCACATGTCCCCAGCTGTTGGCTGGACATAGGGCTAGGGGCTTTCTGAGAGACAATCTGACCAGCCAGCAGTGGTGGGGTGTCTTTGGGGGTCTTCATGTGTGCAGGCTGGCGGTGAGCCCCAGTAGCAGGTGATGGCCCAGTCAGGGGGCTCTGGGATGACAGGGGACTCAGCATGGTGGCACCCCTGAGCACTGGGAGGCTCAGGTGTGGCCAGCCCTGCTGATGTGGGGCCACGGCACCCACAGCCTTGGTATGGGGTAGGCATCTGGCTTCATGCCCTCCCAGCTGCCCTTGTGCTAATGCCTGGCTGAGCTCGGATTACAGGAGTGCCAGGGCAGCAGGTATGGATGTGTGCCATGGGCAAGGGTCCCCAGCAGCAGGAGGAGCTGCTCATGTTCTAACCACAGGAAAAAGGAAGGCAGAAGTGTTTTAGGGCTTAAAAAAGAGTTTGGAGTGTTCGCAGTGGAGTGTAGAATTGCTTGTGTTCTCATTATCTGTCTGTGCACAGTACTGCCTCTAAACCTGTCTTGCTAACTTCTGTTGGTCAAAGTATGAAAACTTTCAGATAATAGTTTCAAATGCCTGAATTTCTCTTGCTCTGCACAGAACAGAGCCCTTCTGAAGGTCAGTCTGATAATGCAAAGGGTTACAGTCCTCCTGGGCAGGAGAAAATAAGTGGAAGTAAAACTCCTCTTCCTAAAGAGGATTTTGCTAATCTTCAGCTGGCCTTGCCAATGCCCTCCAAGGCTTCTGGCCTTGCTTTGGGGCTTAAGCAAGAGCTGAGCAAACTAACTACTTTTTAAACTTCAGCCATGGCCATGTTGATGCATCTTTAATGAAACTGAACTCGTGTGTCCCCCAGGGACAGGGTGGAGGATGCTGCAGTAATAACCAAGCAGATCTCAGCTGCTCCTTCATTGATGGTTAACCTCACAAAATACTGCTCATTAGCATGGAAGTGTCCTGCAGCAGAACAGGGCAGGAGCTGCATCTGCTCTCACCAGGCACTGAATGTCAAACACAGGGCTCTTTCTCTTTGAGAGAGACCAAATCATTAAATGCCTGGATTTAGCTTTACTAAGAATCAACTTTCTAGTGGGAAAAGAAAATCCCTCTGGTGTCTGGAAAAAGCAGCTTTTACTGGGGGGAGGTGGAAGCGAGAGGATTTTAGCAGTGCCATGGTTATCAAGACCTGCAGGCTGGGGCTGGTTTCACGGTGCTGAAGCCAGAAGCCTCGAGGGCCAGCAGCAGTGGTGGTGCAGAGCACACGCTGGGCTCCCTGGTGCTGGGAGATGTGGTCTTGTGGGCTGACAGCACCTGGCAGAGGTAAGGGCGTCCAGCCCCAGGAGTCGGTGTGGTGGTGCTGGCCTTCACATGGGATTTGTTCAGGTGTGGGCTTGAGTCCTCACGTAGATCTTCTACCTCTCACACCAGCTCCTGTCCTGGTGGGAGCTGTGGCACGCAGTAAGCAGGAGTGGTAAATTGCTGCAGCCTGGAGGGGTTAAAACCTGTCCCGTATGGAAACAAGGTGGTCATCAGCTGAGCTGCTGGCCCTGAGCGCTGTAGGTGGTGTATTGCAGAACTGGCTGCACGCACCCACGAGCTGCCCTCCTGCCCACGTCTCTGTGCTGGAGCAGCGCAGCAGTTTGCATGGTCTGTGAAGGAGTGTGGGGGGAGAGGCACTTTGGGCAAGGGACAGCAGCCCGACCTTGGTATCTCTCTCAGCGTCAGGTGTCCTCGATACGCACGTGGGCAGAAACTTCACTACACAGGGTTTCAGCACCTTGTTTTATTACAAAGATAGGCTTTTCCAAGAGTCTGCCACTTCCACTACACAGCAGGTAAGGGCACTACACCCACAACACATGCCAAAGTTTAAAAACATGTTACAAAGGGCTCAGGGGTTCAAGGCAACACTACAAACCCTCAAGCTTCTGCTCTGTTAAAGTTGTTTTTTTAAAATGGTTGTAGCAATTACTTTTTATTTTTGCTTTGGAAAAAATTAAATAATAAAGCAATAGGCCCCAATACATGGCCCAGTCACATCATCTGGAGGCAAATTATGCTCATTATTGGCTCACCTGTATCCTTTTCTTGTAACAACATGGGGCTATTGCTCCATGGCCCTTTCCCCACCTCCAGCCAAGCTCAACATCCTCTACTACCTGGATCCTTCTCACCCTCACCTTCCCTGTGCTGGGCCTGCCTATATCTCTGGCAACTATTCACAGTTTCTAAACAAAAAAAAAAAATTCAAGATTTTTTTTTTCTTGTGAAATCACTTTCAAAATAAAATGTAGCCCAGCTACATTCTTAGAGTTTCTATTCTGAAGCCACATTCTCAGCAAAGACATTGAAACCTCCACAGTGTATGTACTTTTTCTGTAGTTTTTTTTTTTTTTAAACAAACAAACAAAAAAAATCTCTGTTCTTCCCCTTTCCCTCCCCTCCCTACCCACTTTTAACATACTGGATAAAGTCTATCATTTATTTTAAAATAGATATCTATATACACATACACAATTCTGATGTTATAACTTCTGACAAATGTGGCATTACTGGAAATGATGGGATGGGGGCCACCTGTCCATGGCAGTGAGTCACCCAGGAGGAGTTCCGGTGGACCAAAGTCACCTAATACCAGGTTGCATCCTTGCCAGCTGGATGAGTAATGGAGGCTCACCTTAAGACCCTGCCTGGAGTGAGGTAGTAACTTTTTTTTTTTTTTTTTTCCCTATTTGGCAGTTTGAAAATGTGGTGCCTACAGCTGGGTTTAGCTTTCATGGGCAGGTTGCCTTTGCCTGAATGGGAATGCTGGCTTCAAACATGTGGTCCAGCCTCTGAAGAGGGGCCTGAATGATGCTGGAGAAGACTGGAGTGGTCACGGCTCCCCTGGCTGCAGAGAAGAAGTTGCCAGCAGAAAAGAAAGTATGCCACCAAGCTGGGATAGGGCAGTTCTGCCCCAGCGCAGATGCCACAGGATGACAGTGAAATTTCTGGGTCTTGGACAAGTTCTGTTTGTCTCTGCAGTGGGACCCTGCTTGCTGACACCAGTGTAACAAGGAGTGTGACATTTTCTACCTTTGTTTGTAGCTTGTGTGATGCGTGACCTGCTCTGCTGGCTTGTGTGAGCAAGAGCATCATGCGGCCATGGGGATGAGGTTTAGTCCCTTGCCTTTATAGGCTGAAAAAAAGGACTGAACATACAGCAAAACTGCTCTCTTGGTTGCTCTTGGGTGGTAACCTTGATGTGCTGAGTCCAAGGCAAGCAGAACAAGCTGCTTTAGGAACACACCTCTGTAGCACTGACATAGGTGATGATCATAGGGAGATACTGGAGTGTGTGGGGCAGAGGGAGGGAGGGAGGATGACACCTGGATGCTTTGCCCTGCATGTGGCTCAATTCTGCTCTGCCAGAGGGCTGTCCTGTTGACATGAGCTTTAGTAAGCGCCAGAGCTGTGTATGCAGCCATTAAGGTGGGGAGAGCGGAGCAAGAGGCAAAAGTCCTTCCCCTCACCCACTTATGTCTTGTCTTCTGCTCCCGGGCAGAAATGGCGCCTGTGACCAGCTGGCTGAAGGGTGCATCATTAGCGGGTATTTGCCTACCCTACTGCAAACTCCAGTTCGCTGTGCACGCAGGTCTGGGAACCTGGGGAAGGGGGAGCAGCCTTTCCCACACTGTCTAACATGCAATGCACTCCCTCTGGCTAGCTAACTGCCGTTTCCGTTAGGGGATAAAGTGCTTTCAGCATGCCATAGCTACTTAGGAAGCAACCGCTTTGCATCAGCCCCGAGTTCCCTGTGTTGCCCAAATCTCAGATGAAGGAGTGGTTATGTTTATACATACAGTACAAAAATTAAAAGGCACAAAAATACACAGAATGCAGCAGATAGTGAACAACTGATAGTCCCTGGTGTCAGAAAACCACGGATGTCAGAGGAATGGTGTGGAAGGAAGGGAGCTCTGCCATTGCTCTGATAGCCTTTGCCATCTCTGCTCATTACTCCCTGAGGCTACCCTTTTGCTTTGCGTCTGTTGTTATGGCTTCTGCAGCCTGGTCTCTTGTCCGTGAGGAATCACAAACAGGGATGCAGGGAGCTGACAACTGCTCAGGAGCTGGTTAGAGGGAAGTGGTGAACTGAGCTTGCCACAAGTGTCGTGGCTCCATTTCTGGCTTGCAACAGCAAATAAATTATCGGTGCCACAGTGCCGACCAGAGGGTTTTCTAGCTGCTCATAAAGGTGTCTTCTGGCTTCTTGTTACGTGAGGGAGCACTTCGGCCGTGGGCCAGGCCCACCCCCACCACAAGGCTGGTTTGAGAATGACCCTGACGGACGTGGCCCAAGGTGCATCCACAGTCAAGGCAGGTTCCCTAGGGCAGTGCACTCCAGAGGTCACTTCCCGGCCTGCAGTCAGCCTAGGCTTCGCTGCAGCACTCATAGATGTTGTCCTCCATGAGCGCAATCACTTGCTCAAACTTGTGCTGGAGCTGGGTGCGCTTTGTCGTGGGGTTGGAGTCCAGGGCGGCCACGATCTGCAGGAGAGGCAGGCACGTGAGAGGTGAGGCAGTGCCAGGGTCCCCGTCTGCCAGCCCCGCTCCCCCTGCCAGCCCTGTTAAGCCCGAATCCCAGCTGGAGCTGGGACAGGGAGAGTCCATGGGGCACAGCCCCGTTGTAATGAACCACACAGCGCAGAGCTGGCCCCGCATGGCAGGGTGCAGTGGGGTCCAGAACCCGCTGAGCTGGTGCTCAGCTGGGAGTGGTGGGTGGCGAGTTATCGTGGGTGTGGAGTGTACCAGCGTGCTCTGCCTTCCTGCAAGCATCGTGGGACTGCACCTCAGTCAGCCCTGCTTCAATCCCCCCAGCCAAACACTGTTAACATTGGCTGGGAATAGCTGCCCTTTTCTTCTAACAACTGATCAAGCAGGGGACGGGAGAGTAGGTACGTGTGTGTGTGTGTGTGTGTGTGTGCGTGTATTACATATGTGTATGGAATTATGCAAAGAAAGATAATCCCTTTTCTGTGGGACTGGATGCACGCATCTGACTGCTTGGTTACAAAATACTGCTTGTTATTTCCTCCACAGGTAATCCGGGGCCTGAGTGCAGCCAAACCCACTTACCTGGGAGCGATATCTCTTGGCATATTTGTATATCTCGGCCATGGCAACGTTGGTGTTGAATTCATTCCGATATTTCTTTATAAAGACAGAACAAAGAGGGGAGGTATGTTAACCTGATGCAGCAAGTGAGTTCAAGCCCAATCAGCAGGCATTAACTAGATTAAAAGAAGGTTTAGACTGGCTATTTTTATTACTGTTGAATTGATGCAGCTGGGCTTCTGCCTTACTCCTTTAAGGAAGCTGTATTTGCTTACATCAGAAATGGTGTTAGTCTTTTTAAAGTCAGCCTTAAATGACCACAGTTGATAGTCCTGTTTACCCATCAGTGCTCAAAGACATTTCTAAGGATGGGGTAGCATGAGAGCTGGGTAGAAGAACACCCAGGGAAAAAGCCTGCTCAGTGGCTGAAGCTACAACGCCGTGGTGAGATGGTTGGATGTTGAGGAAGCCGTGGTGTGCTGCTGGCAGGGCTCGGATCCGGAGCGCGGCTGCCAGCTCCTGTAGCTGGTACCAGGGCTGGCATCCTGCGCCCGGCCAGCTGCCAGGGCCGGCTGCCAACGGGCAGCCTGGGGCTCGGGGCCAGCCCTGGCACTTGGCGGCCTGGGGGACAGCTGGCCGGGGGCTGGGGGACGGCAGAGATCCTCTTCCAAACTTCCTGGCTCTTTGGCACTGAATTTTGCTTTAAACTCCCAATGGTGCCAAAGCTAGTTAGTTTCAAGCGAACTTGTGGATGTTTACTGCAGCTCTGGCGGTAATTAAAGATGCTTGGAATTAGGTCAGATGAAGTTTGTGCCTGGAAGTTTGAGGCAAAATATCCTTTCTTGTTTGCTCCCTCCAACGTCTATCTAAGCAGGAGCTGATTGCAGCCCCTCCACTCCCCGCCAGCCCCCAACTCGTGCTGTCAGCCAGAGCAGCTCGCTGCTCCTGGCCCCAGCAGGGCACCCAGCCCGTGGCCCGACCCCGCGCGGTGCAGCTGTGCACGCCAGCCGAGCCCCGGCAGCCCAGCGCGTCCTACCCGCGACTCCTCCGCGAGGTGCGCGTTCATCTCCTGCTCGCTGAGTGGCGGCATATCGTGGATTTGCTTGTAGTATCGCTGCACGATCTTCCTGTACTCCGGGATCTCCTTGGCGTACAGTAGTTTATTGGTCGGGGAGTCCTAGAGTGAGGGCGAGATACTGAAATCAGACATCATATTATTTCTGGCTGAAAACTTCTTATCCTGTTTGTCTGGCTGAAGCGTTGGCCATTGGACAGGGCCTTCAGCTACGGCTGGGTTCAGGAAACAGCTATGTCTTCGGGCCTGGCTTTAAGCAGACAGGACTGTGGTGGGACGGCACTGAGGCACAAAACTGCTAATGACGGTGGTGCTTGCACAAGCACATCAAGGTGCTGCGGACAGTTACCACCTGCCTGCGGAACCACAGCACCGTCCCTCTGCATGTGGCTGTCCACTGCCCGTCTTCCTATCATGAGCTAAAAATTGGTTAGCTTCAATGCCAGTGAAAGTAGTCTAAGTGAATGTATTTTAATTTGCAGCAAGGGCAAGCTAAAAAGTGTGTCTGAGGTGGTTTGCTGCCAGGTGATGCTCCACAGATGCATGTAACACAACTGTGTTAGATAATACACTTGTGCTCCATGGCACCACATGTGGAAATTGGTAATGAGGGATGGGCTTTTGAATGCATTTACTCTGGTCTCTTGAGCAGCCAGCTTGATTTAAACTGAAGAACAAAGCTCTCTTACAAGCTGAACTTTGTCAGTTGAAATGTTGCTCTTGGATTTTTAATGTAGCTTTGATTTATTTTGCATTGACTAACCCAGCTTGCCTGACCTATATTGAGTGCATGTAAAGTAATTAACAGAAAATTCTGTGTTTTCTTGATTAATGTCAGCTTGGACAAAGCAGTCTTAACCTCCCAGCCACATGATCGGGTTGTACCAGTAAAGGCATAACCCCACTCGCACTCTTTGCAAACGCAAGCATGAGTGATTCTAACCTCAAGGCAACGCTGCCCCACTGACATCATTACCCTGGGAATGAACCTGGCAGACTCCAGCATCGTATCCCAAAGGGAAAAGAGCCCCAGGTTCTGGGACACGGAGGGGAGTAAGAGCAACGTGTCCCATTGCCCCAACACACGTGTGGGGACTGCTCCCTGGTGCTCTGACAGGTGGAGGGGGGAGGAAGGCTCTGCAGACAAAACAAGCCTGGCGGGGCTTTAGCCATGGAGACAGCATCTCCAGCTGTATCAGGCAGTAAATAAGGAAGCCAGGGGTAACTGCAAGCTGCTGTTGCAATATGTGGGATGGCTAATGCTGCAGGGGAAATGGGCACCAGGCTGCAGCACCAGATCCCACAGCAGTTTATTTTCAAACCCAATGACAAGGCATTATGGGAATAAAGCCAAGTTACAGAGCCTGCTTACAGCATTTTTTTTTCCTTGGAAACACAAAAGAATCCCATGCTGCCTTTTCTTTGAGTTATTTTTTAATTTGTGTCTGATTTGTCCACTCTGTATTACAAAGAGATGGGGAGTGTTTTATTAACTTTTTGCACACTGTAGATGTACAGTGAGTCTGCTCTCACATTTGCAGTATCAGAAGTAACAGTACTGAACACCCTGTAACTAGAGGAAGAACTCAGCCTGGACAATTCAGTGATATACTGCATGTACATGCAAACTGATTTTTATGCTGAGAATTTATTCCCCCCACATTACTCAACAGTTCCTTCACTTATACTATTGTAGTCCCGAAAAATGTTTCCATCTGCTGTCTGACTCCAGCTGACCCCTCTTCCCCTCATCCACAGCTTGACAAGGACAAATTGTAGGTGTTTCGTAACACTTGCTAAAAAATGTCCAAAACCCAAACAAACAAAAAATCAAGAGCTCATTAGATCTTCCTCCAGTATATATCTCTCCCAGTAGAGGCTTCCTGTCGCTCGCAGTCTGGGGGATGCACTGAGCAGCGCCTGTCTCTTGCCATAGGGTCCCCTCTACGTCACACACCCAGCTTCTGGTTTGGGGGGATGGCAAGGGATGATTTACAGCATTGGCTAATAAAACTTATTTACGTCAGGAAGTTTCACATGTCAACACCGCACTCAGCCAAGCCAGAGGGAGAGCAGCGAGCATGCGCGCTGCGCGTCTTGCTGCCTCCCAGCCCCGTGGGGCAGCGCGCAGCAGGCTGACAGCAGGAGGGGACACCTGGCCCGGCAGCCCCCCCGCTGGCTCAGAGCAAGAGGTGACCACCGTGTGATGGAGACACTGTGGCCAGGGGCCCGGGCCATGGCACCGAGTGCTCCACGGGCAGGCTCTGGCAGCGCCAGCCAGTGCTTCCTGCGGGCTGATGGATGGCGTCGACGGGATGGCACCGGGCAGTCCCCGCGCCTCCGTGTGTGAGCCCGGCTGGGTCTGTGCTGCTGGGCAGGCGCAGCCCGCCCTCGCAAACACACCAGCTCGGCCTCAGGGGTGGCCCCAGAGAAGCTGCGCTAAGCTGGGTGTTCTGGAGCCACGGGACAACACGCACAGCCACTCGGCACCACTGAGCACACCAGCCAACGGCTGGGCCTCTGTCCTCCAAGCTGTCCAGGATGTGGGCCTTTGCCCTTGGTCCATCTTGAGGGGCGTTTCCACTCCCAGACCACTGCTTGTGACAGAGGGGTGCAAATTTTAAGCTCAAGACTGAACAAAGTGAGGGGAAGGGAGGAGAGGACAACTCATCCTTGGAGATATTCAAGCCTCAAGTGCATGAAACTGAGCAGGTGGCTCACAGTCAGCCCCACTTCTGGGGGCACGTTTGGGCCAGGTGACCGCTGACAGTCCCTTCCCACCCACATTATTTTGTGTTTACGACTGCTGGAGCAGGAGCGGGGTGTCCCCTCGGGACTGTACCTTGCCCAGCTGCAGGTCGGACAGGGAGCAGGCGTCAATGAAGGCCTGGGCTATCACAGAGAGACAGGCGTCGATGTGGTCTGTCTTGTCAATGTCGAAGACGAACTGGGGGTTCTTCAGGATGTTGACCCAAAACCTCAGAGGTAGGCTGTGAAGGAAACAAGCCAGGAACACACACCGGGTGAATTTTTGTACTCCTCAGGGAGAGGAGAGGGAATGCAGGAAAGATGATGATAGAACTTGAATGTAAGAGAGGAAAAAAATGAGGAGCCAGGTTCTGTTATTTGATCACATCCTGGCAGTGTACATTCCTCTGCCCAGCTGGAGGGGCAGGTGCATGTCCGAACCCTGAAGAGACACTGGCTCAGGCTGCAGCACGAGGCAGACAAAAGACTCCATGTACAGCCTTATCCGGGTGAGCACATGCCCTGCTCCTTCAGCAGCTCGCTGAGCCAGACTGCTCCAGGAGAGGCACTGGCAGTTCTGCCTGCGTGGAGCTTTTGAACCAGGCTGCCTCACCGGCTGATTTTTGTAGCAATGGTGTCAGCTCCTTTTCCATTTTCCCTGACAGTAACCATCATCTGGTTCTGATGGTAAGCCTGGCCCCATGAAATACATTTCTTATGTATTTTTTTCTGCTCTCTCATCATTTTCTTCTCCAGTTATTTCAGTGCTCATTTGGCTGCAATGCAGTTTCAGTATATCACTCACCCTGCCTAACATCCCTCCTCAGCAGCTGAGGAGTGAAACCTGCTACAGGTCTTTGCTCTACTGGCAACTAAAGGTAATGAAGGCTGGGCAAATCTGTAGTTCATGCATTGTGTCTGCATGCCTGCTATCCCAGCCAAATTGGTTTTTAATTTTCATGTGTTGGGATGGAAACAGTTACTGTCCCTGTGGCCTCAGAAGTGCGGAGCCTCTCCTCCTGGTTTCTGCCCTGCTCTATTTTTCCCCTTCACTTTGGCTCCCCTGTGCCATTCCTGCTGCTCATCACATCCCTCAGCACCGCTCCTGGCTGGTCTCCGGTGCTGCGGTACCACCGGCAGAACGCTGTCACAGCACCAGCTCCTGCAGTCCTGTGAATGCCCTGGAGCCTCAGCTTGGTTACAGAGATAAGTCAGGAAAAGTGCCCCCAAAGGGCTGAAAAGCCAGAAATCAAATGAAAAGGAGCCAAATATGGCAAATTTAAAATCTCCATGATGTTTTAAGACCTGATGTGATTTTGGAATCTATCTCTGATTCTTCAGTGCTTAGAGCTTACACCATTGCTGTCTCCTGTTGTCCTATCCCTCTTCTGTTTCTCTTTAGTTATTTGTATTACTGTGCCTATTCCTGCCCTTTATCTGCCTATGCCTTCTTTTCCAGCTCTCTCTCCCCTGAGCTCTGCATTTGTTCAAAGCTCTCCAAGACTACATTTGGTCCCATCTTTCAGCTCCTCCCTGTTTTCCAAGTCCCTCATTGGTTCTAATTTTAGCAGCCTAATGATTAATCCAGGACACCAAGGCTTTGCAGCTGCTGCTCCTGCGAGATGGAAGGAAATAAGAGGTCTTCTCTTCCAAACCTGTTGGTCTTCCAGATGTGCATAGTGTCAGGGTCTGTGATCCCTCTTTTCTCTGCTTGCTCCTCTAGGAAGTCAAAGAAATACTTCACGGCCACAGGCGGCTTGTCATCTTGGATACTGAGAATGGCTTTGAACAAGTCATCCAGGAACTTCTGCAGTGTGCCCTGTGGGACAAGCACACACCATGGAGACTGCGGAAAGCAGCAGCACCTGAGCCCTGGAAAATGGTGTGAGGAGCGGTGACTGCTACACACAAGGGGAAATACTTTGCTGCCAGTTGGTTAAATCACAAGAGAAAGGGGATGCTGAAGCAAGGAGGGAAAGGTTTGTTTATGCATAGTGATATAATTAGCTTGCATTTGGGTTTAATTTCTTTTGGCATCGAGGTTTTCTTTCTTACTGCTAGAATCTCACATCTGTGATTGTTCTGCACAGTAAATACAAAAAAGACTGGAGTCTGCTGGCCATTCTTGTGATCTCTGCTCCAGTGAAGCATCATGCTGGGATTAAAGATGGGCTGGAAGCCCAACTGCTGGAGCTGAGCACTCGCAGCAAGTGGGGAAGCTCAAATCTGAATTAAGATCGCACAGACATTCCTCCTGCTCGCAGAGCTGAGCATCTCCATCTCCTTTCCCAGCAGGATCACTCAGTGGGGAAACGGGTTCAGGTCTGAGTTGCGCATTGTGAGCCCTGAGGCGGTCAGCATCCCTTTCATGTCTAGAGACCCCAGACCTGCGCTCAGGGAGATTGCGTGGGGCTTCACGCAGCAGCACTGCTCTCAGAGGGAGAGCTGGAAAGCCAGAGGGAACCAAAGAGCCAGCAGAGCCCAGCAGCCTCGCCGAAGACTCTCCAAACATTCAGGACAGATGAGTCCCAAAGCCCCCTCAGTGTGACTGGCCCTGCGGCGCTCCTGTCTTAGATCAGGCTTCTTGCTACAGACGGCAAGCAACAATCCCACTCAGCATAAGCGACAGTGTTCCCACCTCCTACCTTTGTAGAGAGCAGCCTGGTCAGGTAGATCTCCGGTAGGACTTTCTTCCTATGGCTCTGTCTGTGGGACTTCTTATGTTCAACTGATTCATCAGTTGGGAGAACCTGATCCAATATAAAACATATGTTCAGAACGCTCCTCCCTGGAAGTGTCACACTGAATTTTCCTTTAACTATAGAATTTCAACTGCATATACAATCCAATTAAAAAGCAGTTACTGTGTTATAAATACACCCTTATATGGCTTTAAAAAAGTAATTCATAATACTCAGTTTTTCTGACATTTGTTTCTCTTGCTCTCTTTATTGCGTCTCTCAATCTAGACAAAGAAAATGAAACAATCAATCTCACTTTGCAAGTTAGTCTGTTTGCCTTCCTGGTCTTTGTGAAGTACTCCTGTGTGGCTACAGTTTAGGTTCCCAGAAACAAGCACAGAGGCTTCCACAGAAAGCAGCTTTTCTTAGATTTGGAAAAATATGCAAGAACAATCAGCCAATATTCCTACCCTGGCCTTTTTAAAAACAAAAATAAATATTCCACTGGTCAGGTCAGTTAATTACTGTTGTATAATGACCTAGCAAGCCATTTAAGTACATCTTGGCATTGTTTCATATGTGCACATTCAGTTTCCTGTCCCTTCTCTCTCCTTGCTCTGTGTGTATGTGTGCGTGTGCACGTGCATGCATGCATTGTGTGTTAGTACTCTATTTGAGCATGGAAACTTTAGCAGAGAAAAAAAAACAAGCTATAAAATACTGTTGTTGTCCATAACACTTTTTTTCATAACAGCTTTTAGCAACGTTTAGCACTTCGTACTTCCAGAGTGGTGCACAAGCAGGAACTAATAAATCTCCCCAGCCCTGGGAAGCAGGCAGAGTGCCAGCAGCTCCCACTAGCTGACTTGACCAAGGCTGCGCGGGATGTACCTGGCAGCACTGCTCCACACTCAGATTGCGCTTCTGAACTCTCTGTGGCTGCTGACAGCTGGATCAGGCCACAATAATTACTTTCCTGTCTTGGTAATTTTTTATGATGTCCCATAGTACTAAAGCTTTTCTACAGATAACCTTTATGCTCCTCTCTGGGCCTCTCTGAAGAAAACTAACGACCACTGATCCAGCCTGTTCATCACATCTGATGTTTCAGCCCACGGAGATGTGTTAAGTTAGTATCAGAGAGGCTGAAAAGATATTCTGTTCTTTCATCACATACACTGAAAAAATGGGAGCCCAGAGATTTAAATGCAGGTGAAAAGAGAGATCACCGCACACGCACACAGCTTTACTGGCCACCTTTGATCCCAGCGTTTTTCAGGCTATTGACCTCCAGGGGGTCATGTCCCACCAGCCAAGGTGACAGCAGGCTCCGGGCCGTCTGACCCCATCTCCTCCCCTGCAGCCCCTCTCTGGGGTCTCCACGACAGCTCTGCCACCGCCAGGGCACGGCCTCAGCTGCAGGCAGAGGACAGCCCGGTCCTCCTGCCTGGGCTCGGGGCTAGCCGCAGCCGGAGGGCTTCCCTGCCCCGGTGCAGCAGGGACTGGCTGCTGCCAGCGATGAAAGCTGCGCGTTCAGCACAACCACCTCCGTGGTGTGTTCATGGGCAACCTTTATGAACGGGAAGCATCAAAATACGTGTGAGAATCAAGACTAAGATAAGTGCTCAGTTCCCCCTATGCTGTCGCCAAAAGTAACGTGCAGCCAGTTACTACCTTAATCCCCGTGCGGCGCGGTACTGCGGAGGTTTCGGTCCCCACGGGCAGTTCTGGCCACGCGGTGCAGGGAGGGGAACCCGGAGCCGCCACGCATAGCAGGGAGCCGGCAGCACCACTGCCCTGGGCTCACGTGCCCGCCCGCTGCGGGCACCACGCCGTGCCGTCACCCCCACGGCCACCAGCCCGGCCGGCCACAAAGCTCGGCAGCTTGGGGAGCAGGATACTTACTAAATGGAAGTACTTCTCGGTGTCCAGATCCTTCACTGTGAAGAACAAAAGAGACACGGCAGGTTAGTCTGAGGAGACAGACCAAAAACCGCCCTCCACAGACTCCATCCATGTCAGGACGCATGTTTTGCTTTCCACAAGAAGCCCAAACACCTCGCTGGTGTTTCTGCTCCCAGTGATCTCAGCACTTTTTTTGTTTTGGCAGTGTTTATTGCCTTCTGGGGGGAGGTGAGTACCTCAGGAAGCACTTTAAGGAGTGCTTTAAGTCTCCCAAGGGGTGTTTTAAGAGGAACCTAAGAGGGTGTGAGAGCAGGATTAGCACAGGGCCACTCCTGCGTCCCACCCCTGCGCCAGGTGCCCGCGATGCCCCGCAACGCCCCGCGATGCCCCGGTCGGTCTCCCAGCATCCGTCCCCAGGCAGCCACAGCCCAGCTGCCCAGCCTCACGCTAATGGGCAAAAGGACTCCCACTGCAGAGACAGACTGTGCAGATGGCCTAAGAGACAGGAGGGCTGAAACTCTTTTTCTAATGTAAATTTTTGTCTCCTGCCTTTTTTGACTTTTTGGGCAGCCTGTAACCTAGATGTATGCTAGCAAGAAACTGAGCATGGGAGGGAAAGGGATTTTCAGTCCAGTGGTTTCAGATTCTTCCTTTTCTTTCACTTTGTTAGCACAGATTTAAGGCAAACCTCTAATAAGCACGTGAGAAGAAAGGCTCAAACACCTCTAGCTTAAAGGCTGGGCAAGCAGAGAGAGGAGGATACTGGATAACAATTCGTTAAACCAGAAACACAAACATGACATCAGGAACACAAACATGACAAAGCAAACAACACAAACTTGCATCTCCCACAATGTGTATATCAGAAATGTATACTTCTCAGACCTTAACTTCTCCCGCAGAAGCAAGAGTGGGCACAAAACCCCAGTTGCTTTTCCACTTTTGCAAGTGACAGAAAAGCCTCAAAGAGGTAGATGAACCTACAGGCACGTTCAAAAGACCCTGCCTCCCTCGGCAGTGCCACGCTCAGTGTCCAGGCACAAAGCTGAGCGCTGCCCCGCTCTGCCCACGCGCCTCTACGGAACGGTGCTCTGCGAGGGCTGCCAGTCCCAGACGGGCCCACGCCGCACCGCAACGTCCGGGCGAGGGGCTGGCAGCCAGCTCTCAGCATCACCTCAGAGACGCCCCTCTAAGCACACAAGTGCTTCTGCCCCGTCACCAGCAGCAGGGGAGGAGAAGGGAGATATTACCTCTGCTCAGCGTGGCATCCTTCTTGTCCGACAAGCTCATGGCCAGTGACGCCCCTTCGGGGATCTGCAGAGGAAGGGATGAGGGGACGTCGATGGCAGTGCCCTAGCAGCACCTCCCAACCAGCTGGGGATGGACCCGGGCAGCTCCCGGGACCTGGGGGATGCTGGTGCAGCTGCTGCTCTGCCACGAGCGTCCCCCACGATTGCCCTGCCCCTGCTCCCCGGCGTGGGAACTGGTAATAATGGTGCTGCCCTCCTGGGAAAGACTTTTTTAAGTGCAAATTCAAGATTATGACATTCTTAAATCTGATGGGAATCGGGCAAATACATGTATCCAAGATAAATTTTTGGCATGTTGACACCAGGTAATTTGAAGAAGAAAGAGTGTTGGGCTGTGCAGGCACTGCTTTGCCTTTTCCCAGAAAGGGAGAAGGAACCTAAATGCAGGCCGTGGACTCGCTGGGACAGGGACCATCTCTTTGTTCCGTGTCTGGCTCTCGGCACCGCGGGGTACCGTGCCAGGAGTGGGGCTCTGCAGCACTGCTGTTACACAAATAATAACATTAATAAGTACTCAGCTCCATTTTTGATTTTCTATGCACTGTTACAGACCAGTGAGGATTATGCTTCCAGGCATACCAAGGAATGGGGAAATCAAATAAAAATTTCTGGTTTCATTTAGTTTTAAAAGGAAGACTGGTCAAGAGAGCAATTTGATTCGCCACATTTCCTCACATTTTTGGCCTCTGCTCCTCAGTGGCATCCCTAGCCCCTGCTCTCAGGGCAGGCAGTGACAATTGTGCTAGTGATTTCAGCAGGGGCATGGATCAAGAGCCGAGTGATACTAATCAGCCAAGCTGGTGGCCATTGGGAATAGGCATGTTTTTTTTTTTTTTTCTCCTCTTTCTGTTTTCAGTAATAACTTGTTTTGCATGAAGAGTGTTTAATTAGTTTCAGTGTGTTGCAATATTAACGAGCTTCTCGCCAGGGCAGATGTCTATTCCCCGGAAGCTCTCATGGAGCTATGGCAACCTTCCTGATTGTTCCTGATAATCCTGTTTTTGGAGGGGGAACCGCCGCTTGCCCCTGAGGCCAGGCAGGCTCTGAGGAAGCAAAGCTTTTCTGCAGTGCTGGCAGGTTTACCTTGTAATGTGCTAATGTGTTGAGCTTCTTCCTGCCGTCCTCCACCACCGAGGTGTCGTCGAGGTCCCGGAGGATGTAGCTGTCGGTGCTGGTGGCAAACCACTCTGAGCACAGAGAGGGGAGAAGTGAGCGGCCAGCCCAGAGGTGGCTGGCACAGCGGGGCCGGGGGCTCCTGCTGGGCAGCATGCGGCCGCTGTGAAGGCCTCCGGGGCTCTCCACAACTAAAGCAGGTGTGCATCAGCCACCTCCAGGGCTAAGCCCAATTTCTGGACTAACATTGGGCTAGATGGCGCTGGGAGAGGTGACAACAGCTCTGCTCAGAGGGACCAGGGAGGAGCACTTCTCCCTTGTCCCTATCCCTGCCTGGTCCCTGGGGACCATGTGGGGCCTGCCTCATGGAGCACCATGTGGGTGAGGTGCCACGGGGCTGTGCACATGGCCGCCGAAGGTCAGTGGTGGCTCCTGGTGGGGCAGAGCCGGTCATGGCTGGGGGACGCACCACGAGCACCAGGGAGAGGAGCGGGGCCTGCCACTGCTCCAGCCCAGCGTGTCCATCTAGGAAGACTCCCTCTGGCACTGACTACGCTGAATTCCACGCCCTGTGGCTCCTTGTGCCAGCCAGGGTGTGTCTCCACAGCCCATCGCGTGCCATGGAGGCACCGAGGCCAGCGTGGTTTTCTATTCACAGCATTGGGCTTGAATTCTTAAATTCTGGGAGAAGGAGTTCTCCACTGGGTAGATAAATGACACAACTGAACCGATGGCCAGATAGGAGTCCATGAGCTCATTTATAGCTGATTATGGAGAAAGACATATTAATGAGCCATGTGCAGGCCCAAGAATGTTTTAGAGGATACCACTTCTGGGGTCAACACTGTGGGCTTCAAAGGGCGCAAGTCCAAGCACCCCTCTGCTCAGCTTGGGCTTTCCTAAAGTTTCTTTCCAGTTACATGGCTCCCTCCTGTCACTAGGATCTGGTCCCATCACTGATTCCCGAAGACCATCCTCAGCAAAATGCTGTCTTGAGCCTGCCCTCTCGTCAACGCTACTCCACCCAGCACCCTCTGACAGACACCAACAGCTACTGTGCAACATCAGCGCCTTCATCTGGGCATGTGGACTGGCCTGTCCAATACAGCTACTCCTTACCAAGGTCGACGTCTTCCACCCTTGGCCACTGGGAGTAGGGGACGTTCTTGCAGAAGGCCTCCAGGATCTTCTCCTTCACTTGGCTGAGTGTGTCCGTGTCCATGGCCCTGACGCTCAGGGAGTCCATCCCGCAGCCTTGGAAGGAGACGTTGAGGTTCTGCAGGCAGAGGCCGAGTTAGGGGTGAGGAGCGGCGACCCGCCTGGCTCTGCTGGCTCCCACGGACACGCGGAGCTGTGGCACCCACACAGCTCTTGCGGCTGCGTGCTGGGCGATGCACTGCTGGAAGCCAGGCTGAATAAATGTGGTCATCTACATTTTACCACCAGCAAAAGGCGCTGATTTATAGACCCTAGCAACTGAAAGTCCGAATTTATTGACATAGCCAGGAGGACATGGGGAGCAGCGCAGCACCCTCCTTCCATGCTGCCTTGCTAATGGGCCTTAGCCCTGACGCACAGAGACCACCCTGAGGTGGGAGGGAAGTTCAGCCCCTGCCACCAGCCTCAGCTTCTTGGCTCTGACCGGTGACTAATGAGGCCGCCAAGGCTCATTGCCCTGCCTCTCCCTGACGCAACGGGCCGAGCCCCTCTGTTTAAACAAGCTTTAAGCACGCTGCATACTGGGTCTGGTGCCACTCTGGCGTTCAACACCACCAGCATGCAACAGCCTGTTGGAGAAGGTAACTGCACAGCAGGATCATCAGTTGCAAGGGGCTGTGGGCTGCTGCAAACACCACTCAGACCTTGGGGATGCCCTGCTTCTGCTATAGTCGCAGCAGAAAGCTTCAGGGCAACGAGAGCAGTTCTCTTCCTACAAAAACTTCTCTCCTCTTTGGGAGCTGCTCCCACGCCACTCAAGCGAGGAGGGATGCGGAGCACAGGCATCTCCTCCTCGCACAAGCTCTGCAGACCCAAACGCCACGAGCACAGCACTGCCCACCTGCCCGCTGGGGGCTTCATCCTGAGGCTGCCTCAGCGCTGCCTCCTGCTTCTGTCCTCCTCTCCTTGGTGCACGTAAACCAGGCGCCACTCTGTGACTTTGTTGAGCTGTGAATGCAGCCCTGAAGCCAGCTAGCTACCTGATTTGCAAGCCTAGGTCAGGAAGCTGTGCAAAGGCCAGGAGCATTGCCTGTGTGTAAGCACAGCTGCACCGGAAGGACACCTGGTAAATGTGAGATGGACGGCTGGGATTCTCACAGCCCATAGCTTCCTTTGCAAATGCTGCTTTCTAGTATCAGGATACAAAGCCAGCACCCTTGGTGATGAGAACATGAATGCACAGATGAAGTCCGATTTTCGCCATAGCATTAAATGAAGGTGATTTTTCACATGGTATACTATGTGGGTGTTTATTAAAGCAGAGGCTCGGTTACCAACAATGCAGGGGATTGCCGGAGAGTTAGCACTAGCCCCACAGATGCTCGCCTTCCTCCAACACACCCTGCTCATACTTTTGCTTCTCTTCTTGCAAACAAAGCAGGAAGCAGCCGTACTTCCCCGGCTCAGACTTATGAAGTTACCATTTCTGCCGAGAAAGCTAATACTTTGCGTCCTGCTGCTAACCCCTCTTGGTCTGTGCTGTAAATTTACAGGTCAATTGGTAACAGGAATCTGAGAGGATGTGGAGCTTGAACCTGCTCTGAGTTATGGTGATGCACATCTGGGGTAACCCACTGACTTCAGTGAAGCTGCTCCAGATTTATGCCAGGTAATTGAAAGCAGGGTTTGACCCAGGCTCTGGAAAGGCGTCTGCTGAATTCTGTGTCAGGCACTGAAGGGAACGAAGTCCTTCACACACAGCCCTCCTCTGCCTGGTTCCTGCAGGAGGCATTTTGCAAACTGCTTTTCAGCACCATGCAGTGACACCCTGCACGCAGCCCAGGACGTGAGGCTAGAGCCAGCACCTTCTCACCAGTAGTGAAGATGCTGATTTGCTGGGAATGGTAAACTGGTTGCTTCAACTCTCAGAACATAGCAGAACAAATTTTCCTGCCTCCCTCCACCCCTAATCTGAGCCACTTCAGTGACCACCAAGGGCTGGTCATGAAAACAAGCAGTCACTACGAGCCTTGTTCCACAGCCAGGAGCCCAGGTGTCAGCGAGGTGCCTGCACAAGTGTGTAACTCACATGGGTATCATGTGCACGGGCACAAGTCCCCTGCGGGCACAGTGACCCTGCTGGGTCCGCACCCCCCTGGGTGGGATACTCACCCTCGGCTTTGCCTCGATGTTCTCCCTCAGGAGCCACTCCTCGTTGAGGGTGTACCTGGCTTTCCCTGTGATGGCATCGATAGAGCCTTTGTTAATCTGCTGCTTGATAGCACAGATCAACAGGAAGAATGGCTCGCCAACTGTCTCCTGGGGAAAGGGAGAGAAATCCACGTCAGCAAACCGGACCTGGTCACGGCGCGGCTGGGGCAGGGTGTGCAGGGACCCTGGGGGCGAGCGAAACCCCCAACGTGCCCCCCACTCTGAGGAGCAGGACGGGCCCGCGCCTGGCACTGCAAACCCCATGGGGTGCTCAGGGCCATCTCCCCCAGACACTTGCAGCACCTCTTCTCTGAGCCTCTCCGAGGCTGCTCAGAAACCTTCAGCCTCGGGCCACATGGCAGCACAGACAGGAAGGAGGACATCGCAGCTGACAGCAACCACAGGTGCTTTTCAGGGAGGGTGAGCTGTGACCGTCAGCCCCAACGCACCCCGTCCAACGTTACAGCAAGCACTGTAGTTTGAGAACTACCACCAAGAGGCTATGCCAGCATTTTGTCTCATGGGCAGAGACTTGGGCACTGGTCAGAAGGTTGGGGCATATGTATAGCTGCGCCGAGTTGGTACATGTATGCACGATGCTCAGCAAAAGTGCAAATGTACATTAATTTACATGGGAAATTACACATGAACATCAGAGAGAATCTGGCATACTCCCATACAGAGATATTTCTTGCAGTCTGACAGAGCCCACTCTGTGTAACGTACTGCACTCAGCAGAACAAGGATGAGGCTGATGTGCACAAAATCCAGGTCTAGAGAGACATTTGGGTGCCTAACTTCCTCATAAAGGTATTGGCTGAACTTCTCTTTGTGCTGCCTGGTTTGCCATTGAAATCCATGGGAGCGAGGCCACTGTGTATGCCTGTGGCTCTGGGAACCAGCGGTCATACTTCTCATACCACAGCAGAGCCTTGATCACAGCAAAAGAGAAAGGATCAGGGTCAACCAAACTGTTCCCATGCGACAGCAAGCAAACACACCATTTAACTCCTTACATTTGTCAAACTTCGTCTTATAAGAGAGACATGAATTGTGACACTGCTGCAATAAAAACAAAATACATAATAGGGACCAGCTATTTGTGACACGGTTCAGCTACATGGTTTAATGCCAGCTTTCTGATCCACTTATGTCTGTTACGCTGATGTGCAAGTAAAACACAAGCTATTTTCTTAAGAAACGTTTTAGTACTGGAGTACATCCCACTCTCCCTAATGTTCATGTGCAATTTCCTTCAAATGAGGCAAATGCAAATTATTGCACATTTATGTACTTTCCGAGCATTGCACACACCCCTGCACAACCATTCGTGCCATCTGAAGTCCTACTCAAGACAACAGATATCGAATGATTTTGATATTTCTCAGCTAGGAGCTGCTAAATCCTGTTCAATCTGCTTCTTAATTAAGACTCGGTGATTATTTTATTCTAATTGCTTTATAATTGCTAAAGCAATTAGTTTGATGTCAATTTTGATTCGGCTGCATTCAGTGCAACTGACGTTAAGACGCCGCAGCAGGGCTGTAGATGGGCACACACCATCTGTGCCACGGTGCGCACATTTTATTTTCCAAGGGCAACTTTTTTATGAAAACTGGGAAGTTCCTTGGGCCTTCTGCTGGGGTTTAATGACTTCTTGCAATGCTCCTTCTGAGCATACAACATAAAATGGGCTCCGCAGCAGAGCTGCTGGTGCTGGAAATGGAGAAAGGCATGGCTTCTAGAAAGCAGAGAAACCCATGAAGTCATGGGGCTAAGGAGAAGTTGAGGATTGTGAACAAAGTGGAGAAAGTGTCAGAAGACATAAAGAAAACTTAGTTTGTGAGAGAAAGGCAAGATTATGCAACAACAGGCAAGGGGCTTACATTGACACCAAGACATCCCCAGGTTGCACTACTTGCTTTCACGATAGCGTGATGCGAGCTGGAGCACTGCCACGCTGACCCAACGCAAGAGGTGCTGACAGACTGTAACAACAACCCTGCCATGACCAGGAACTCTGCTTATGTTGCTTGTGCTCGAACACGCAGTGGGGACGACCCTGAGGCTGGATTCAGCACCAGGTTTTGGAGCCTGCCCCGTCCCCCTTGGGAAGCTCTGGTCCTGGACACAGCTCCAGCCACAGAGGGAAGTGAGGGGGCTGCGAACCACTACATAAAAACTGAGCGAGTCCTGCTGATACAGGAGCTCTTTAGTACCTGGAACCAGCAGACACTGCACGGGTCGAGACTGATCGTGTGGCACCTTCTCACAAATGTAAACCCTCTGTGGAAAGGGAGCAGTGCGAGAAACTGGTGAAATGGGTGTTTCAGACCCTGCCGCAGTGTGAATGAACAAGATCTCTCCTTAGGACTTGCTGCACAGGAAATAAACTACAGTGCTCAGCCTGCTAGATACTATTTCTGTTTGTCTTCTTGGCTTTCAGACTCAGGAACTGTGGGATGTTATGGAAATCTGCAAAAGTGCTAATCAGACAGCAAATTTCAAAGAGGGGAAAGAAGGGCTGGCAGGCAGGGACTAGAGATAAAATGGCAAGCTTGGAAACCTCAAGCATTGTTCGGAAAACTCATCTGGAAACAAATCAAAACTGTCTTTGGACTTGGCTAGTTGGGAGAAAGGAAGTTTAAAACAGATCAGTGCTGATTCAGGACAAAAATTACTTAAAAAAAACACACACTCTGGGGCCTTTTTTCCTCCTATTGTGAATGTATTTTAATGAGACTTCATTTTCATTTTTGACTGAACTGTTACGGGCTCTTAAAGCTACCCAGGGCACTCAAATAACTTCACAGTAATGGAAAGCACAGTTCAGGCTGGCATTACTTGAACTGCTCCATGCACGATGAGCGTGGGAGGGCTTGGGTTTTATATGCTTGGGAAAAGAAAAGATTCAGAGCAGACTGGATTCACATGTTGCTGCCCTATTACCAAGGCCGACAAGTCATTAGAGATGTCCTCCCAGGAACACACTACAGTCATTTCCAAAAAGGTTCGGTGAGGCTGGGGTGGGAAAAGCACAGAAAACAGCTGCTTATCCCAGGTGCCAGCTAATTTTGGGATGATTATCTATTTGCATAATATGACTAACCAGACCTCAGCTCCATCCCCCATGCAAAACTTTGGGAAGTTTGGACCCAGATCTACGTGCTGTATTCCAGGTCCTTAGCTTTCATTTAGCTACCAGTCCCCTGATCCTGTTAGGGGCTAGGCAAAACGGTGCTAAGGTATCGAACAGGGAAGGCTCTTTTCAGCATTTTCCACTGAAGCAGTAGCAGAAAGTACAGACATGGATCATTTTATCTGTGATTCTCACACAGTTTTGCAGAAACCGAGATCTGCATCAATTGTGCAAATGCTGCAAGTTTTCAAGTACTCTCTGATTCCAACCCCAAGGAGCAAGCCTTCCGCTACTTCTTCGTGCTATCTCCGGCACACACTTCACCCTGTCAGAGTGGTAACTCCATTGCCTTCAGGTGCCCTCCATATGTTTAACCACGAGTGACTGTGGCCTGCGACTTCTTCCCAGTTGAAGACAGCTCCTTCAAATCATTTTCCCCCAAAACACAAATGGATGGACTGCTAGGCAGAGCATTAATATGAAACAAATGTTTCGAGCATGTAGCGTTGACTTACAAGGGAAAATACAAGCACTTGGAATTTTTCCACTGAACAACGGCAGGGACCTTTGCAGCAGCTGTTTTGAATAGACATTGTGATTAATGGGGATAATTCAGGAATGAGAACCAGACCCATCGTCACACGTCTGACAGCCCAGTGCTACAGGCAGGCAGGCAGCCTCTTTTTTTAACCAAGGAATGCCTCTCTGAAGGCAACAGTTTGATCCAGAGGGACGCAAGGCACATGGGAGGTGTTCGACTATCACTAATATTTAAATAGCTGCCTTGAGCTAAAAGCAGCCCACGTGCAGGAAAGTGCTTCAGAGGCCCCACACTCAGTTTTGTGGCGGGGAAGGCTCCAGCTCTGCCCAGGCTGCTGGCCCAGGCCGGGACCCTCCATCCCTGCACACAGCAGCAGCTCACGCCTGTTCGGAGCCCTCTCCTCCAGGGAGGGCCAGAGGCCTCCCCGGACATTTCTCTCTCATCCATCCTCTTCTTCCTCACCATGTCAGCATGCAGCAGCTTCTCCTCCAATTAGGCCCCCCACCTCCACTGCGGAGCACGTGATGTGCAAGCCTCTTGGAAATCAAACCTTCATTGTGCTCTCTTACGGTGAACATTTGCTGTTTGGGAACAGGGAAGAGGCTGCACCAGGAGGTGCAGCAATGGTCCTGACTGCCGTAGCATCAGGCTGGGCGCAAGAAGCAAGAAGGGGACGCAGAGCCAAGAACCTGGCGCTCGCCCCTGCCAGGCACCCACGCTGCAGCCAGAGCAGGCTGGACACGGGCGAGTGAGCCCAGCAGCACGGCCTGTGGCCGCTGCCACCAGCCCGGCCCTGCCCTCGTCGCACCAACCCCGACTGCACCGCCCTGATGTCAGCGGCATGTGGGCAGCCGTGCGGGTCCAGCAGGCGACTGGCACCAGCGCTGCTCTGCACGGGCGGCCCTGGCCCTGTGGCGGGCACCCGGACAGGCCCGCGGCCGCGGTCACCTCCCCGCCGGGCGCTCGGGAGCTGCGTTGCCATTGATTAGCTCTGTAACGTGCCCACGTCCTCAGGTCGCGTGATAAGACTTGACTTTCTTCCCTCTTTTTTTTTTTTCCCTGAGAAAGCCTTCTTGCACAATGTCCATTTTTAGCAGAACTGGAGCTGGATCAGATGCCTCACATGTGGGCTCCACTCTCCAAAAGGAGAGATCAGCATTTTTTCTCCCCAATGGTTAAACTACAGGCACAAAAACTAAAGATTACAAAAAATTCATTAATTTACTCTTTCCTGCTCTGACAGGCTGGAAAGCCGTGCTCCGTCAGCACAGCCATCCTTTTTCATTCCGTGACTTTTCTTTCATTATGGTGCATAATTACATGAGCTAAAATGAAAGATTATGAACTACAAAGCCAGAGGCTTTAGGACAAAAAGTGATCATCAGCTGGGTTCAGAAGACATGATATGTATGAAGACAATGCAGTATTGCTTCCGTGGCTATAGCAAACACTTTGCAAATGAGATTTTTCAAAAGGCCTTTTCTAGGCTTTCCCCTGTGGGTATAATGGGGTGTCCTCCAATTAGCTGCTGTGGAATCAATTATGTTATTGCTCAATTCTTCTGGGAAATTCCAACCAGAACTGGCAAGCATTGGAGATAAAGCACCGAGCAGATGGAGATGCTCTGAGATGCCAAATATATTCCTTTTTGGTTACCATAGGAAGACAGTCAGGCTTCTGGCACACACATACCCCCTCTCCTGCTAAGACTTGTCTGGGCAGCGTGGAACCATGAGGACGTGTCCAGTGCGAGGAGCCCCGCACACAAGCGGGCACTGAGCTCAGCAGCCTTCCTGCCCCTGTGCCACGATCCCCTCCTTGGCTCTTGCACTCAAGACAAAATGCTGAACTAGCTGGCGACCATCAGTAAGGCTATGCAAGCTGGTCAGAGAAAACAACAAATAATTGGAACTGTTCCCAGAACCTCAAGCCATTGTGGTTATTTTTCAATTCCCCTGTGGCTCTCTTCTCAAGCATGCTAACAAATGCTAGTTAGTGTGCTGGCCTTACAAAAGGCAAGCTACACCAAGAAGCCTGCCACGAAGTCTGATCACACCAAATCACCAGGAAGAAGTGGAGAAGCAACCGAACTTACAGTTCCTTTTTCACACTTGAGCCTTTCAATCTGTTGGAGTTTGTCAACCATTAGTGACAAGGCAACTGGCAAAAATGTAGGTCCTCAGCTGACTCACGTGTCCCTTGTTACCCCTGCATGCAATGCCAAACCTGCACCTACAACAGCACTGATCTGGTTCTCTTACTCTGAGATAGCTGTACATGCAGATGGACATCCAGTTGGTGAGCATCTTCTCCACCACAGATTCAGTTCTCCTCAGCATCAGCTTGGGGTTTTTGGAAGCTGAAGCATCGATTAGATCCACCAGGAGGTCCTTCATGATGCTGGTATAATATTCCAGTTTCCCATGCAGTGCAATGGTAAGCAGGGAGGCGAGGTTACACCTGAAGAACAGAATTGTGTATGACTCAAGCACTGATACAACAAGACTAAATTGCCAACTACCATAAAAAAAATTAGCACAAAGGCAGTGTTTCTGACAATTTTCGTGAGTTCCCTCAATGGTGTTAAACTCCAAAGCCTCTTTCAGTGCTGCAGGACCTCAGGTCTCATACTCATACTGGTAAACCAAGTGTTCAGGGATACAAACACTGCATGAGCAGGTCATGCATTGCACCTTTTGGTGCTCTTCAGGATAATGGAGAAGATTTATGGCCATCCATTTCTAATAGAAAAGTGGGAGGCCAGTGTAACTCAACCTTCAGCTGAAATGCATGGCTCTAGATAGGGGCTGGATCACTTGCAGTTTAGGAATAAATCGGTCTTGCCCAGCTGCCAGGTCTTTGGTTCAAATTTAGCCTAGATGATCAATGGCTAAAAGCCACAAGTCTATGGAAAATGTCCATGTAGGAGAGGTGACATACCCAACAGCTCCCTCCTCAGCAGCCTCATGGGGCAGGAGCCATAGAGCCACCTTTCAGAGCAGAGACCAGGAGGCAGCAGTCAGGGCCACTGAGGCTCTAGCACCAGCCTCCTGAAGGGCATGTGTACCCCCTTCAGACAGGCTGGTTACCAGCATGGCTCTTCATACGGTCTGCTGAAGCTCATACCTGTCTCTAACAGCAAAGTCCTTCTGTTGCTCAAGAGCGTGGACAAAAACAATGAGAAAGTGCTTATTGTTGAGCAAGGTGGAGAACAGTGAGATTCCTTCTTCCATATTGGGTCTGCAGTTTTCAGGGATCTAAAGAAAAAAGTAGAAAGCAGACTGAGAAAAACACTGCTTGTTTTCCCCCAGCTTTCACCCTACCTGACTGCAAGGATGTCCCCGCTAAGCACAGAGGTACTTTGCTGAGACTCCCATACTCCCTCTGCTTGCACTAGCCAACAACGTGCTTTCATGGTGAAGGCACAACTGCATCCTGGGCTGCATCAGAAGCAGCATGGCCACCAGGCCACTGGCAGCGACTGTTCCTCTCTATTCAGCGCTTATGAGACTACCTGGAGCAGTATCCCCAGTTTTGGGCTCCCCACTGCGAGATGGACATTGACAAACCAGAGCAAGTGCACCAGAGGGCTGCCAAAACAATTAGTGGGCTGCCGCACACAGTGTACAAGGAGAGACAGAGAGAGTTGGGTTTGTTCAGCCTTAAGAAGAGGTGGTGAAGGAGATAACTTACTGTGGCCTTCAACTGCACCATGGGAGGGTAAAGAAGACAGAGCCAGGCTCTTGTCTGTGGGTACAGTGACAGGATGAGAGGCAAAGGACACCACCTGGAGCATGGGACATTGATTAAATATTAGGAAGAAAGTTTTCACCTTTAAGGTCATCGGCACTGGAACAGGAGCCCTGAGAGGCTGTGGGATTTCCATCCTTGAAGATATTTCACACTCTGCTGGATAAGGCCCTCAGCAACCTGATCTAGCTGGAGCTGCTTTAAGCAGATCTCCCTTCCAACCTAAACGACCTGCTGATTCTTCAGTTCCTGATTCTTGTTCACATGAAACCCAGCTCTGGGACAACAGCTTTTACCAAGCCCCCACTTATGATGAACTGTGTATGGAACTGAAGCGACATACAATATGGTACACCTAGGAAGAAAGCCCACAGTGAAGCTGGGGAGGATCTCAGGACAGAGCTTCTTCATGTGAGAGCAGAATTTCACAGATCTATCTTCTCCAATCAGTAAATGCTGATACAATGCTGGTAGGTGTTAATTGTTTTGAGTGATCAAGCCTTCCCCACACACCACAAGAAAATGCATGGCGCTGTCAACACACGCGGATATGGTTAGCAACCACTCAAGAACATTTGTTTTGTTAGTGGGTTACTCACTTTCCATTCCCCCACCAGGAGCGGGTGAGTTTCTTGGACCTGGGAGCCCACCTGGGAGCTGAGCTGCTGGGAAGGCAGAATGTAGCACTCCTCATAGAGCGAGGAACACTGCAACCAAACACAGCCATTAGCGGAGGGCGGCTGAGCCAGGCCAGAGACCTCCTCATGTGCTGCACACCACAAGGGAATGAGATGGAGAGAAATGTCATCGGGACTGAAGACCACCCATTATGAAGAAATGCATTGGAATGGTTTATGAAGCCTTTAAACACTTTGCAAGAGCCTCTTGAATGAGCAAACACCACAAGAATGGGGGGAGGCAGATGTCTGAGCAGACACAAGGCTGTTAGGGTAGGGAGACTGCAAATAGACTTATTTGACAGCTAGAAAATCCCAGAAGAGAAAGCATTACAGAAGAGTAAGTCAAAATAGAGAAGTACTGGGTGTCTTAACATATGTAACTTTTGAAACAGATGGGAAAAATGTTTAAATCTCTAACATTCATATAGCAGCCTGAATCTTAGAGAGTCTAGTGTGCAGATATATAGAGATTGTATAACTTAAAAACCTGAGTAATAACTACTAATGAAACACTCTGCAGTCATAAATCATCCTCTCACTCCTCACCACCGAAATGCAACAGCCTCAGGGGTGAAATACAGCCGTGGTTAGCGGCGCACAGCAACACGGCAGAGCAGCTGGTGACGGGAATTACGGCATCGGCACGTCTGGTGCTGCCCTGGAGGAGGACTCTGGGCAGACAGACCCAGACTGCGTGCCCAAGGGGCATCTTACTGGGGCACCGTATGCCCGGTCCCTGGTGGAGAGGAAACAGAGGGAGAGACTGAGACATCTAATGAGCTCTGAGAACTGGCAGCGCAGCTGGAAATCCTCAGAGGCAAGCTGCGTGGAACAAAAAGCCACCTCTCCCTGAGCATTGATGGGAGATGCTCTTCAGCTTCAGCTTCCTCCCAGCAGACAGCAGGGTATAACTGGAGCCACGGGGGACAATGCGATGTCCCCAGCATGGTCTCCTCGTGTGAGAGACAGCGCTTTCAGAGGAGGGCATCCAGCAGCATCGAACTGGTGAGCTAGCGTGACTCCCAGACCCATGCCTCGTCTGCCTTCTAGCTCTGCCAGGCTCCAGTCATGTGCTGGAGCAAGCCCGACCTTACTTCACACCCCGGGAGCTGTGGCTCCACTTTTGATGATAATTAAGGCTGAAATACATGACAATTACATATTTAACAGTGGAATGATTTTGTTACACTGTAATAACCCTTTGGCAGAGGGAGAACAGAGCCCTGCTCTGGTTAGGAAGAAATTGGGAGTGATTAGGTGGCTGTGGAATACGGTATTGCCTTACTTTGGGGAAGAACGTCCGGGTGACAAAGTGCTTGTACTCCAGGAACGGGATCCCTTGGCTGCGGTTCAGCTCCTTGGTCAGGTCTGTCATGTCTGTCTGCAGCTCAGCAAAACCTTAGGCAAAGAGACCCGCAGATGGTAAGAGCTCTGAAAACCTACCAGCTGAGACAGCGAGCAGGCAGGCTGGCACTGGAATACATTGCATGTCTCCTCTGCCTTCTCGAGCCTTCTCCCTTGAGTGGGCTGAAGCAGGGTTTTCTTGCGGAGCAGATTACTTTCAGAGTTTACCTGTCAGCATTTTACATCACGTCCTGCAGCACACACAGAGAGAAAACTTCCACTGCCTCCAGGAGATCAGCCCTGAAGTCTGGTTCCGCAGGAGGATTTCAGCACCCGCGGCAGAGTCATGTACTTAGCCAACAGCGAATGCAGACGCCTGGCTTGCTTCTCCCATTGCTCTAGCAGGAGCGCGTTGCAATTTTTGTTGCGCCCAATCATAAAGCACACTAAAGATTTGTGTGACCTTCAGGCAACCCTCCAACATGGCTGAGGGCCATTAACCCCAAGACAGGGAAATCAGTGGCACTGAAGATAAATGGCTTGCCCAAGTCAGGCAGCAAGACAGGGGCAGAGCCACACTTCCAGCCTCTGAGCCTTATTCACAAATCCTACTGAAGCACAAAGGCAATGACAGAAACTCTTCTATAAGTAATTCTATACATTTCTACGAAGAAGAAGGTGAATGACTTCAACCCTGCTATTCTGACATCTCCCTCCCAGTCCTGGCTCCTCCATGGTGCCCAGCACAGTGACTTACCTTTGCGAATTTCCTCTCGGATCTGCGACTCCATCTCCTCCATCTGGAGCAGGGTTTTCTGCCAGTAGCGCTCTGCCCTGCGGCTCTTTGTGCAAAACACAAAAAGAGCTGGAAGAGAGGAGGGGAACAAGCCTTTTGGACTAGGATGCTAGAAGCAGCTGAAGCTGGACCAGAGTGGTCCTCTGTTGACATGGGTGCAGAAAGCTAAACTCAGTGTTGATTTAACACCTACAACAAAACTGGTACTGATTAGGCAGCTGTCAATTATCTGTAAATAAGTAAAACCAGCTGGAATTTAATGATCATGCTGTCACCAACATCTTCAGTTTATGTCTGGGCTGTCTATATTCAGATTAACTGTATATTAACGTATTCCAGCTGATTAATGAATAAAGATTTTAAGAGGTTTGCCACCTGTATTACAGTGTCCATGTCTGACATTCTTCCCATGCCTCCAGAAATATGTTTCTAATGACTAGCAGTGCATTTAGTAAATAGTGTGCATTATAACTTTTATTAAAAATAAATTAAATCCCTATTAGAAACACCTCATTTGCTGTGAACTGATGTGTTTCTTGCTGCACAGTTATTCTGGGCATGCAATGAAAAGATACCCTAGCCAGAGGATACAGGTGCACTGTGCAGCTTCCAGTGAGGTTAGCAAACTGCTGTGCCTGCTCCAGATCTGCAGCTAAGGCTGCTTGCTCTGTTTTTTATACTCTTTGTCAGGCATCTGCCACTGGCTGTTACTGACGACAGGACCTTGGGTCAGATGGACCTCTGCTCTGGGGCAGCCATGCCTGTGAGTGAGTCCTACCCATGCCGGTAAGAGTCCAAGATCAGTTTCTCACACCCTTCTTTATTTTGTGTTATAGCAGCTACTTAATACTATTAAGAAGTGTTTGAGGAAAAACAGTAAAGTTATTTATAAACATCACAGCCTCAAGTAACAGAGTTAAACTATGGATTCAGCCAGCAAAAGCTCCACAATGCAGGAAGCTTTGATCCTGGGTGCTGGCTCAGTCCCACACAAAGAAGAATGGCTACTTGCTGCATCCAGACCAGTTTCAGATGCTGCACAACTGCAGCACTCAGAGGTTTCCTAACACATGAGTGAGCCGTCTCCACCCCTCCACATGCACTGAGAAAAATCTTGACGCAGCCTAGAAACTCAACGTCCTGTTCCCTTACCTACAACAGAGAGGACCAGCAAGATGCTGCAGATGACAATGGAGACGATGATTGCGGTCTCTCCTCCCCCGAGGTGCAGCATTGCAATTGTGTAGTTGAACTTTCCAACTTGGATCTGGAGAGGGAGAAGGAGGGAGGAGAAGCGAGAGCTGAGCAGCACGTTACCAAAGGGCTCAGAGGTCAGGCAAGGAGGGACACGGGGCAGTGCTCAGCAGACCGTCACCCAAGGACATGCTGGCTCAGCCCACTGGGCTTCTCAGGGAGGCCAGGCTGTGCATTTCACTGCCAGCCCATGGGGACTTTGTGTGTGTCAAAGCAGTCCAGTTCCCTTCCTGCAAGCCCTGGTGGAAAGCCAAGACTGCCCCACAGCAGGATGTGGCACCGTGCTCCTCACAGAGCCACCGCAGGGCTTTGGGGACAGAGCTGCAGGCTTCAGCCTGCATCATGGCCCCACCAAACCCAGCCCAGGGCACGAGACAGCCCTGTCATAGAGAGCCGACAGTAACATACAGTACTGCCCATACTACTGTTACTAGAAAACCACTTCCACTAGTCATCCAACTTTGTTATGCCTCTGAATGGCCTTTTAGTCCCAGCTGCACCCTCCTTTCTCCTCCAAAAGCAGAACGGCTGCTGCTCAGGAAAAGGAGAGTAAAGAAACTTGAAAGTTTTTGAAATACAAATAAAGTAAGGGAATAAAAATAAATAATAATGAGTAATGATCTTGTGGTTAAAGCAGTGGACTGGATGTCAGGAGGCGCTGGCTCTGCTCCCAACCCGCGCTGCCTGTGGCACCAAGCACAAACCGCTCGAGCTCAGGGCTTTGGTCTCCTGATCACCATAAGGGAAGAGGCCAGCACACATCACAGCAGGTTGGCAAGTTTACTCAGCACTGTTTATAAAAGACTCTATGCCTCTGGGATGAAAGGGTTCAACAGCATCATCTGATAAGGAAAACTCATGACCCCACATGTCTTTCGCTTCTGGAAATGTGTTTCACTTCCCTAAAGGAATGGGAAGTGAGAGAAACTTGAGCAAAAACTTGAAACGGGGTAGGGAAGAGATGGAATGATCTTATGATTACATCTGTGTCAGGGGCAGGACCCCGGCACGGGCGGCACTGGGACCGAGCCAGCCCAGAACCTAGCCCTGGCCTGCCCAGCGCCCTCCAGGAGAGCTGCCCGGCGGCCCCCAAAGCAGAAGCCCCCTTCCCAGCACCACTGCGCTGCCCCACACGGCCCTGCGCAGCCTGCGAGCGCCGACGTGGCCCGAGAGCATGGCCACCGAACGGGCACCCTCAGGACCACGGCTGGAACAGAGATCAACAGCGGGACACACTCTAAAGGGCTGTTTTCCCTTGCTCTCATCACTGCAGATGTGAGCTGTGCCACCTAAACAACAAAGTCTGGGCAGTCACAGCAGGCATTTCAGCTCGCCAGAAGAATTTGCATCAGCCAGCGAGCCAGTGGGACTTCTGCAGGCCCTGATAACTGCCAGTGATGCAGATCAGGTAGGGACCATTGCACAAGTCTGGCCCTGTGCTACCAAAGCTATTAAAAGTATGTTATAAAGGCAGCTGTTGCCTATGAAACGGCCAGCAGGCGATAACTCAAACCACATATGAAGGTTTAGTAAGTGCACATAGAGATGAATGCAAGCTGATTATTTAGCTGCACTCTCACTGCTGGTACACTCTTAATAGCTCAGCAATACTTCAGCGCTGGGTATCATTCTCCTGCTTCCTAAGGATCTACTAGGGCATTACCCTGAATGATTTATGTCAAACCAGAACTAGCAAACTCATATATTCCCTTTTTTCCCCAAAGGGATTTCCCTGTTTCTCAGTTCTCACTAAAAAACAAAATTACCCTATTTAAAATTTCCATTCAAATGTCTTAGGAAATCCTGCTACTTCTGCATTTCCATGTTTTCAGTTTGCAACAGAATTTCACACACAGAAGACAAACCAAGACACTGGAAAACCCCGCCAGTAAGCTCGTGGTACATCTTTGTGCTCATCTTCTGGGCAGTGCAAGTCCACAGATGCCCCAAATCCCTCCACATTCATCCTCCCACTGCCAACACTACAGGCTCCTGGACACTAGATAACCCATCAACAGGAGAGAAACTCAGCTGGGAGAGAGGGTGCAGGTTCCCAGACCATGGAGATGGAGACACTTTCTCTCCAGGTATGAAGAGCCATAACCACATCCCTGCATGGCAGTGGGCTGCATATGAAATGAGAGAAACTGAGGGCAAGAAGAGCAGGACGTCAAGCCCTCTACGGAAAAAGGACCGTTACAAGGTACTGTGAGTTTTGCAGACACTTAAAGACAAATGACAGCCCTGACTACCGAGCTCTCTGCAGTGACATAACGGCGACCCTGGGAAGCAACCCGAAACTTCCCAGGCCTGGGTACTCCTCCCAGTCTCACCACAGGCACCCATCTCCAGTGGTCTGTTGCAGCGTAATAAAGTTCAGGTCTTCACCTCCATTTGTAGCTGTTCTGCTGGCAATAAGAGGCCAGATGACTGAAAACTGTGTGGAAAACCCCAAACTCATCTCACAAGGGCCAGAAAGAAAATTACTGCAAGTGACAAAAAAAGTCACATGTCTGGGATTTTACAGTGCCTTACAAGAACTGACAAGATCTCCCACTCACAAATTACAGCAAAGTTAATTCAGCGTTCAACTGCCTGTGCCCGATGGCCAGGAGCGTGGCAGCCCTTCTGCACGACTTGGGTCAGCCTCAGCATGCTACGTCCCACCGCACAGGAAGCCTTGGGACACCTGCAAGCACAGCATGCTTTGTCCATCCTTCCGTCCATGAGGCTTTCTGCCAGGCTGCCTGTGAGCAGGCCTGGCCAGCCGTGACTTCGCAGCCCTACCCGTGCACACGACCGACTCCCTGGCACGCAGGGTTTGCAGCACCGACCCCTTCTGCCCAGCAAGCACAGCCTGAAGGCTTCTGGCACTTACTGTCACAGGTAGCTGTCTTTCTGAGGTGCTCAGCGACTCGTTGACAGAGCAATGAATGACTTTGTCTGAAACAATCTGGATCTCGCAAGAGATGAGGCCAATTTTCACCTGGTACTCATTGCTTTCCAGGCCCAGGTTGTCAGGCTCTTTCTAAAGACAAAAATAAAATCAGGATGTCAGTCTCCACAGTAGCAGTTGGAATTGCAATGGGTTTTCCTGCTTTACTTCCCATATTCCCTGCTGTTTTTCAGACCTGGGCACACTTTCCCTCTCCAAGAACATTTTTCCAGCACTCCATAGGAAACCCAGAACTAAGCCATTCCTCATTTTCCTGTTTCCCATTCCTCACTCAGCATGGGGCATGGGACAAGCAAGCCCCTCGTGGAACCTGGGAAAATCTGCTCTTGATCTATCCTGGCTGAGCTCTGTAGATAAGGATCTGAGCGCCCACCTGGGAGGGGGAAGGATGTACAATAGAGGAGACAGCGAGGGGATGTGACTGCAGGGCCTGAGAAAGGGGGAGTGTGCTTCTGAAGCACGTTGCAACCAGTGAGGATATCCTGCAGTGAACAATGGCCTTTGAATTAGTGCTGTGTATTGTCCAAGCCGCTCTGAATTGCTGTACCTCGACTTCCTTGTTAACTGAGTTGAAATCAGCAGCCAAAAGAGAACGCATGATTGGATTCTGCAGGAATAAATATCTATTGTCAGGACCTTCTGGAGTACCTGCCCGATTTCAGGCCAGTGCATTATTGTTCTTTTTCACATGTCCAGCATTTTACTTAGCTGCTTGCTATTACATCCTTCAAGTGCAGCTCTCTGTTGTGATGCCTCAGAGGGCATCGCCAGGACAGGCTGCATCTCCTGGTGAACAGGGGGCAGACACAGCAGACTAAGCATGAGCTGCCTGCTTGTGCGTGACTCCTGTCTCTCCCATCCTCATCCACCTAAATGGTTCTGTGATTCTGTGATTCTCTTTACTGCGGCTGTGGACAGACACTGCGCTAGTCCTTAGGACTGAAGAGCTTGCTGGTGAGGAACAGGCAAGGCCCCCGAAGAAGCAGAGCTGTAAATACCACTCCCTTACATGTATAACCAGCGTCAAGGGCTCGCCGGGGTGGTGCTTGATCCACTTCTCCTTCTTGGCTGTGAAGAACTGGGGGTCAGCATAGTACTCCAGGCTGAACTTGCTGATGTGCAGAGCCTCCTCCGGGTACATCTCCTCATCCAGAGCCGGGCGGTCGTCCGTGTAGAGACGACCATTGAGATAGAAATCGACGGGTGCGGGCTTGCTCCCTGCAGTGATGTTGGAGGCAGCTGGAGAGGGGCAGGTGATCACAGTGTCGGTGTGAACCTTACAGCTCTGAAAGCAGGCGAGAGTATGTGCGTCAAAAAAGGCATCCTGAGTGCCCTCACCCACCCAGGCACCACTCAGCATCAAGCACACTGACAGCACCAAGGACGTGGTTGATAATAATGATTACTGCGTGGGCACAAATTAGGCCTGTCACTCTGCTGAGCTAAGGATCATAACATTTTCATCCTTGCTCCCAGCCCAAACTGCAGCACAGACTAAGGCTCATCTTCACACCCCAAATGTCTTTGGGCATGGGGCATGCATTCCTGCTCCCAGTTACTGGGTGACATCCAGGGGGGCACCCACCGTTTGCTCTCTGCCAATGCCACGGACCACCATGGACACGTTCTGGACCAGCTCAAAGCCTCTTCCTTCCAGGGTGATGATCCTGCCCCCGCTTTGAAAAGAAGGGAAGAAAGAGAGGGTGATTGCGGAAGAGGTGCCCTTGACAACACAGAGCATCGAGGTGCAGTGGCTGGGTCTCACCTCCTGTCATTTTCCCAGGGATGTTTTCCAGCTGTCTGAGCAGAAAATGTAACCCAACAGCTAAAGACCTCCTCTTACTTGCCACAGGCATCCACACTGCTACTGAGACATGAGGGAAAGAAGAAGGAGCAGCTGTCCTGGTGGAAAGGGGCAATCTCTTCCAGCAGCAGACTGTTGCCCTTGCTCCCCCTTGCTCCCACTGCCCAGAGGAGCAGTCTGCCTCTGCATGCCCAGGGTACAAGCACATCACCCAGGCCACTGGTGGTGTAGGAGGTTAACCTCTGACCACTCAGAGCAAGGGCAAGTTTCCCTGACATTCCAAGACATTCCCTGTCCCTGCCCCACAGTGACCCACGGAGAACTCCAAGTCCCAGGGACAGAAGAGACCCCTGTGAGGTTGACATGGATTCCGCATCTCCCAGTCATTTCTGATTTAGATCAAAATGTGAAAATTGTTTTGTGTTTTGGTTCTGCTGCCTGGGGAATGTGAAATATGGGCCTCAATGTGTAGCCAATTAGTGACAGTAACGAAAGGGCCCTGCTGCACACGAGACTGCCAGCAAAACAAGTGATGGAGAGCAAGCAACAGCTCTTCTGCTCTGGACAGCAGAAGTGTCCTGGTTTTGGCTGGGATAGAGTTAATTTTCTTCCTAGTAGCTGGTATGGTGCTGTGTTTTGGATTTAGGATGAGAATAATGCTGATCACACACTGATGTTTTAGTTGTTGCAGAGCAGTGCTTGCACAGAGCCAAGGACTTTTCGGCTCCTCACACCGCCCTGCCAGCGAGGAGGCTGGGGGTGCTCAAGGAGCTGGGAGGGCACAGAACCAGGACAGCTGGCCCAACCTGGCCAGAGGGATATTCCATACCATACGGCGTCGTGCTGAACTATAAGCTGGGGGGGGGCTTGGGGACCGGCTGGGCATTGGTCAGCAGGTGGTGAGCAACTGCATTGTGCATCACTTGTTTTGTATATTCTTCTATCATTATTATTATTATTACTATTATTATTATTTTCCCTTCCTTTTCTGTCCTGTTAAACTGTCTTTATCTCAACCTGAGTTCTACCTTTTTTTTTTCCGATTCTCTCCCCCATCCCACTGCGGGGGAGTGAGTGAACAGCTGTGTGGTGCTGAGCTGCCTGCCAGGTTAAACCACAACAAGAAGCTATCCCCTGAATTTACTTTCCCCTTCCTCCATATCACACTCAATGTTTGGAGTATCTGTCAGGGAACAGTCAGGATTTACAAACCCTATTATCTCAAGAACACATTAAATTCAGTGAGTTTGGGTCCAAGGCCCTAAGAAATCTTTTACAGTGCTGTAGATACTACCCTGTAGACCCAAGTTTCTAAGTGCCTGTCACACCTGCAAACCAGTTTACAACTTCTGTTCTGTTTTAAACTTTGCTTACATAGATCATTTGAGCAATGTTCTAAGATAAATCAGATCCAGCTGAATTTTTACACAGCTATTGACCCTTCGTGGTCAACACCCCAGCAACACACCAGAGCAGTAAGAACACACGAGTGACTAGGCAGTCTGAAGAGAGAGGCTGCTGTCTCTCGGTGGTCTGAAATTTGGAGACTGATGTAAATATTAAGAAAGCAGACTAAGGTGATGGAGAAATACCCTGGTGGTTTCCCTTGTGACTATGGGCAGTGGCTTTCTTCCACTGTCTCTGTGTTTAGACACCGCTCTTGCCACTCAGCATAGTTCGCAAGCCGGCTGGGAGCTGAGGTTGGCTGAGTCACTGCTGTGCCTTGTTATTAACTTTCCCACAGCCTGAATCTTTGGCTCTGTGTTTGGGAATGCCGAGACGAAGCTTTGCTCCAAGGGGAGCAGATTGTCAGAGCTGCTGCGTGCTCGCGCCCTGTGCGTGCTGCCTTCACTGCTGTCCTGGAGGCACCAGTGCTGGATTCTCACATTTCTTGGTCAGCCCTAGATTTGCCTGGGTCCACAGCTGAGGAAGGTGGGATTTCACCAAAGGAACAGGAGCCTGAGAGCTCCATGGAGAGATGTGAAATTAAAAGCAACACACTTTAAAAATGAAATACGGTGGCCTTGGGGAATGCCGAATACCAAAATAACAAATCTCAGCTTATCCTCCAGCAGTTTTATTGCCAACAAAAATCTTCGGGGTCTCACAGAGACCCCCATCTGAAACTCCATAAAGCACCTACCAGGCGCAGACAGTACAGTCATCAAGGCTGACTTTTTCCCATGTCCCATATGCACTGAAATGAGCTACAACCAGTCTTGGTGTGTGAGACCTCTTCTACTCCAGAGCCGGGTGCCCTGCAGCACCCAGACAATGCCCTGAGGTGCCCCTTTCGTTCTGTCTGCGAAGCAATGGGTCAGACCCCAGGGCTGAGAAAGCCCCTTCCTGCCTGCAGGACCCTCTCCTCCCAGCCTGGAGCCAACCCTCTCCTTTGCAGGCAGATGCAGACATGAGCCTGCTCTGAAATGGAAGTCACAACGCTGCAAAAGTACGCCAGGGGCCCAGATAGCACACCCTGCCTCCTGGCTGCGTTTTAATACTGCTGGGGCTCTGGACATGGGGTTTGCTCAGAAGCTGCTCTGCGTCTCAGTGGCTTGAAGCACAGAGAGAGCTCACATTGCCTGCAATGGGCTACACCAGGATACAACAATTAGCTGTACACTTTGATGAGAGCGCAATGTTCACATTTGCATTCAGTGAAGTTAAGAGGCTGATTTCAACAAGAGCCACAAAAGGAAGGACAAATCCTGGCAGACTTGGCCGTCTCTGCCGGAGGGGAGATCTCACCTGATCTGGCTCTTTTTGGGGTTGATGTCGGTTATAATCGGGTTCTTCTCGTACTTGAACGTGATGTTGTAGCTGGCACAAGACCTGTTCTCGAACTGGACACAGACTCTCACAGCCGTGGTGAGCTCGGCAGACGGCATGGTGCAGGTGATGGTGCTGTCGTTGCGGCTGCACAGGGAAAGGCAGGGCACGCTGCAGCGCAGGGGAGCCAGGCACCACCGACCTGAGCTCCCCTGGCAGCGAGGCGGTTGGCAGAGGCAGGCAAAGAGTTTCGACTCACGTGCCAGCTGCCTATTAATTATATAACCTACTAACAAGCAATTCTGACCATACACTATCCCAGGCTGCCAGACTGATTTGCCATACAGTCAATGGAAAAGGGCAGGCTCCTACTTCTCCGCAGTGACAGCACAGGAACCTATACCAGGAGGGGTCTCTTCCCACCAGTGGGCTGTGGCAGAAGCAGGACCCTGGCTGGGCAGGCGCCTTCTACCTCCAGCAGACGTGGGAACAAAGCCTGTGTCTGCTTCACTCCCCAGGTTTGATCCCAGTCCCAAACCAAGGGGCCCGGCAGCGTGCTGTGAATCCTGTGCAAGAACCACTTTGCTGCTGGTCACAGCTGCCACGTCGCGTCAACACCAACACAGCTGCTTTGCCAGGGAAGCTCGCCCCGTCCCGCTGCCAGCACCTGCACCGCAGCCCTGCGCCTCTGCTCCGGGAACACGGGGCTGGCGGGCGCTGGATGGAGAGGGCGGCAGGCAGGGGGCTGATCGGGATGCTGTGCTAGCTCCGAGGCCAGCAGCAGCATGCAGTGCCCACCACCCACAACCCAGCTCTTCCTGATCTACTGGGGACAATATCACCTGTCTAACTCTTCAGCTCATATCACCAGGTCAGCAACAGCCAGGTCCGAGCACCAGCCCACAGACCCATTCCCACCTGAGGTCAGTGCACTGCTTGGAGCTGTTGACGAGGACGCGGAGCTCAGAGCCAACGTCCAGCCTGCTGCCTCTGATGGTCACTCTGGTTCCTCCAGCCTTCGGGCCGTGCGGGGGAGCTATGGACTGCACCACGGGAAGCTAAAAATAGAGGGGAAATTTCTTGATAGTTTTCTAGCCTGGTAAATTCACAGCTGGATACTCCGGAGTGCACGTGGGAATTGCTGCAGTAAATTTAAGTATCCAGCATTGTGAGGCTCTCAAACAGCAGCACAGCAAAAGCTTTTGCTGGCTTGGTTTCAGAGCAAGGGGAAAGGCACAAGTGCTGAGGAGTGAGACCGCATAAAACCTTGGTAACTCTCCGCAATGACACGAGCGCAAACTGGAGCCCAGGATGCCACCACTCCCTTGAGATTCCCAATGTGGAGTCCAGAGCTGCAAGACAATACTCAAGATCCATCAGGAAGGGAAATTTCTCATTCATTACAACTCCCACCACCTCTGTCCTTCCAGATCCATTTCCTCCCAAATGCGAAGCTAATGCTAAAGCCCTGCTGGATGATGGCCTTGAGATCTCTGAAAACAACCACCCGGGTCTAGATAATTGAATATCAGACTCATTCTTAAGGAAGCTTCAAATCCCAGTCTCTTGAGGCGACAGGAACTAAGGGGGAAGTTACTTTGCCTCTCCCCATTTTCAGCAGAAATTACCATGTATGTTATCTGCATTTGCAGCCCCTGGAAATCTCCCTGAGATTCATGAGCCTGAGGCTCTGATGACTAATGCAGCGCTGAGCCCTCATGTCGCTACACAGAGCACCCCAAGAGTCTTCTGGGCAACTTTCCTGCTCCGGTTTGTACAGGACACTGAGGGCACAGCAAATAATTGCTTCGAGACCCTTCCATAAAGGACCTGGTAATTCCCTGTCGGACACCACAAATCCCTGCAGGCACTAGACCTGCAGGGCTGCAGAGCGTGGCTGCAGCCTGCTCACTGCTGTGCCCCGTCCCCCTGCAGCTGCAGACAAAAAAATCACACAGCGGCCGGCTGCAGCACACGTAGGTAAGCTGCTTCGCACCGCCTGGTGCTGATAGGCTTCCCTGTCAATCTCAGCCGCATAAACATGCTTATTAATAGCTATCCTTGCCCTCATCCTACACTCAGACTGCTTCTATTCCTCTGCAGCCATTTTCTCTGTTGTTTCTGATTGTTACCCATTTCCACAGGATTCATTTGGTTAATTTATATTTCTCTGTGTGTCTGCAGGCAGCTGTCTCCTGCCCTTGGCCACTAACCTATGTATTCAACTGTGCGGTTACAACAACAACAGAGAGGATTATTCATGTTCCCCAAAGCCCTGCAGCTCTTCTCCTCAGCAACAGCCAGTGGCTACTGCTCTCAGTATATTGCCAGCATCGATCGCTTCCATCGCAACCTTTGCAAATTTAGCTCATTTGGCATATTCGGCTTAACTATATCCTGGTATAATGTCCTGGAAAAGTCTCTGGAACACATTTCTCCCTCCTCCTCAGCAGAGTTACAGCCAAACTCTGTCTCTCCTAGATACGCCTAATAGTGACTTTGAAGGACGTTGCACACAAACAATATTTGGTATTCTACAAAGGACCAGTACTTCTTTGGAAAGGCCGTTCTATAAGTCTTGTAGACTTTTTCAGGTAAACTGATATTAACGCTCACCTTCAGGACTCACTGACACCAGCCTTGCGTGATGGAGTCTACTCTATCTTCACACCTTTATATCTAAGAGGAGAATCAAGAAAACTAATAACATTGCTTAGTTTGCAAGTGGTGTGGAAGTCACGGCGTGGAACGTGACAGCAGCTGCACATGGTGCAGCTTCACTCCCCCAACACACGCACAGAGAAGGGCATCATCTCATCTGCTTTCCAAACTTTGCTGAGAAAAAAGGCTGACCAGGCTGAGACAAACAGACACAAAAAAGCTTTCTGCTGTGCCACTTGAGCAGAAAACATCTCCTCTCCCAGCTCCCCAGGAACGGCAGCCTTTGCCATAAGCCTGCCAGGAGCTGGCACAGACTTGGTTTGAGTTCAGAGACTGGCTTTTGCTTTTCTTGCTTTGTTTACTGCTGGTCCTTTTACAGGTGTTTCCTGAGAGGGCTTCTCCTTGCATGCTAACAAGCTGCCGAGCCTTTTCCCACTCTTCAGGGCCCTTCTATTTGTCAACAAGACAACTGGCCCTGCAGCAGGTGATGTGACTCCTTTTCTGGAGGCAGCACACACATCCTGATGACTCATGCACCAGAAATCCCAAACCCAAAGTCTGTACTGGGTCGTACCCCATTTCTACCTTGCTCTGCGCCACACTGCAGGACCTCTTAGACATTTCGGATGTGAACATGAACTGGAAAATGTGGGAATGGGTCCCACAGCAAACGCCCTCCCAGGAACTAGCGCTGAGCCAGCCCTGGCAATGCCCTTCCCCTCACCAGCTCCCTCCTTGATGCGTGCCGCCAGCCTTGGCTCTGCTACAGAACCAAGGAAGGGCTGTGCCTGTGTCAACCTAAAAACCTAACACAAAACCAGTTACAAGGGTGGGGGGGATGGAGCTCAATGATCCTGTCCTAAATTCCTCACAACAGTTACCAGGAATCAAATGTCATTTCCTGGGGTTCAAGTCTTCTTTCAAGCCACCAGACTGCAGTATAGTCAATTCTTCCCCAGCAAAAGCAACAGCATAAGCACAAAGACTCCAAGTAAACAGCGTGCCCTCGGCACCCACCCTGTTGTGTTTGCTCTGGATGCATGGGGCTACTCATGAATAGCGTCTAGCCAGAGATGAGGGTGCTCATAGGAAGGAGAAGAGCCGCATGGATTTCTTTTAGGTTTATAGAGATGAAAGTCATCTCTGAGCAATGGCACAGTACAAAGCTATAAAGGGCTTTTCTTTTCATAAAGACATGGGGTTAGCTCAAGTCTAATCCCTACACAGGACTCATGCAAAAACTAAGACAATCTCTGCAGCAAAAAACGTCAGTTCTAAACAGTGTGAGTTCATGGTACATAACTTACATAGCAAGAAGAGACTTTGAGACTCGCATAAAATCTCACGGGTCATAACGGCACTTAGCAAAAGAAGAGGAAGAAAAAATGAACTCCTTTTTATAGCAGGAGAAACCGAAATACAAGTAGGATAAGCGAGAAACCATTTCAAGAGTTGAGACTGGAAGCCAGGTTTCTTGATGCAAATTGTGCACCATGACACCTTGGCTGCAGTCCTGCTTCTCGCTCAAGCTTGGATTTGCTAGACATTGTTCAGGTAGCTGAAGGTAAGAAAACACTTCAGTTGCTCTTCAAGGACTCTGACAAGTTTTCTCGTAGATCCTCTCTCCTAAGCCAATTGGGGGCTCTGGGGCTCTAGGCTTTTTTTAAGGGGTATGAGGAACACAAACGCGAGAGTCACCCAAGAAGCGCCCAGGAGGCAGTTACTCACCACGTAGGAGTATCGCTCCCTGGACTTCCCTTCCCGGCTGACATTAACTGTTACCACATCAGAAAACACCTCCGGAGCCTCTCCGGTCTGGCACACGATCCTGTGGGCCAGAAGGAGGGGGTCTGAGGGCAGGCGCCAGGCGCAGAGGCTACCGTGCCCTGGCAGAGCCGGGCAGAGCCCGCGGCTCTTCCCCCAGCGCCCTGGCTGCAGACGGGGCCTGGCGGGTGCCGGGTGCTGCTCCCAGCACGGCCGTCCCCGTGCCCTGTCCCCTCACAAGGGTGGCAAGGAGCCAGCCCCATCGTGTCCCGTCCCACCCCGTCCCCTCCCCGGCTTCTCCCGCACTCACGTCTCGGAGACGACGTATCTGTCGGGCAGCGGCGCGCAGGGCACACTCCCTATCCTGACGGCCCCGCGGACGTCGCTGAAGCGGCGGCCCAGGTTCTTCCCTCGGATGGTCAGCAGGGTGCCCCCCTCCAGCGGCCCGCGCAGAGGCTCGATCTGCCAGCACCAAGGGAGAGGTTGGAGGAGAACCACCAGAAGCTTCTCGCTTCAGTCCCTGAGCTGTCCCCATGCCTGTGTCCATGTCCCACCTGGCCTCCCGAGAGGGCCAACCCGCTGCTTACGCCCCAGCTGCCCCACAGCATGCCCACCGCCAGGCTCCCTGTGCTGCAGCTTTGCAAACAAGAAGGTGTCACAATGCTGGGCTGGCTTTGGTACCGGGGCTCGGCCAGGGCTTATTCCAGCTGCCAACATCTGGGGTGAAACATCATCCCTCCTCTCCACACAGCAGCTTTGAACAGAGGTGGGGAGAGACAAACCCAGAGACACGGAAACCGAGAGGAGGGATGCCAGTGCGCTAGGAAGAGACAGTCCTGCCACCACGTTTTTAAGGGCTGTCCTGAACACAGCAGGGTGTTTCAGGACAAAAACAAGAAAAAAAAGGGTTCTGTGACCTGGAGCATGGCCAAGACACCAGCACCCTGTGACACAGGATGAGACCACTGACTCAGGAAGAGAAGCCTGCTCCCTGTCCATCTCCTGCCACCACTGGTTTTTCATCTGGCACTTGCTGACCTCATGATGCAACAGGAGAGGGAACAGCCAGTCTGATTTCATTATTCCATGGGTTAGATAAATCCCTCCAGTTCAGAAATGTCTCTTTTCCTTTTGCAAATGCAATGGGGCAAAATCGGCCAGTGGAACGCGCCCGGAGACACCAGCTGGTGCCGGAGAGCCTTTGGTGACGCCACAGCCTGGGGCTGCTGCCAGTGCACCCCGGCGTTGGCCCCACGCGGCAGCTCCTTCCCCGCCAGGGCTGGCCACCATCCGCCGTCGGGCTCAGTGCCCTCCCTCGCCTGCGGCACCGCTCTGCACCTCCAGGAGGGCTCTGCGAGGACTTGTTTGCTTGTGTGACTCCAGAGGATTCAGATTTACCATCTACTATTTGCTAAGGAAATAGCAACAGAGTCCCATGACGCTCTGCAACCTGAACTGTGGTTTCCTCCCATTATTTTCTGGCAAGGTGCTGATAACACTCGATGTGTATTGGGGAAGGAGTGGCTCGCTGGGGAGCAGCTCTCTCCCACGCGACAAGAGGGAAGAGGCAGACGATGGGGATCCTGCAGCCCCTCCATGCAGTGCTATGGCACGTGGATTCTGAGCAGGTATCACTACTTGCCTCTTGAAGAACAGAAACCCCGTATCTTTGCCTATTTTGATGGTCACATTAACTGTTTTCCCTCTCCAGCCTCCTCTCCTTTCCTAGTGAGCTCGTTTTATGTTTTGCTCCATATAGTTTCTTTGCTACTCATCGGGGACAAATCTGTTGGCTCATACCATACCTCTAAGCAGAACTCCAGATCCAAATGCCCCCTCAAACATTAATTCAACTGCAATTTAAATAAAACTTGTTTCAAAATGCATAATGCCAAAAGGCCCCTCTGCTACTATTAATCTCAGCAGAACTGCAGAGCACATGTGTCTGGAGATAGGGCTCACGTTCCCCTTTCAGCTATACACCATTAAATGCTATTTCTGATAAGAATCCTTCAGCTGTTCCTACAAATCTTTCTCACTTTTACCAACCCCAGGACCCCTAGTACATTTTGATTGCGCTGTTGTTTTCCCACTAACATGATGCAGATTGGATCTTGTCTCTAGCAAGATGTCTCTGGCATTTAGTTTTCTACTTTCAGGTGACTCAACAGCATAAGAAGTCAGTGAATAATTCAGCACTGGTCTTGACCCTGCCTTGTGTCAGGGACACAGCACGGCTCCGCGCTGGCCCCCCAGCCCGGGACAGCGCAGCCACCGCCTGCCCTGCCACGCATGCCCACCGCATTGCATTCGAGTCTCACCTTCTTAATCTCGGGAGCTGGGCACACGTCTGAGATCAGGGGGGACTCGGTGCTCAGCCTGCAGCTGGAGCTGCTCTCGCTCCAGACACACCGGTGTCCCAGGTCCTCTCTGCCCAGGCACTGAGAGCAGTCAGCACTTCCAGTCGCACAGTTGTACACCTCCACTAGACCACAGAGACAACAGAAAAAGTGAGCTCCTGGGCCAGGCACTTTCATAGCTTTGCTTAGCTTCAGGCAGTCTAACACACACCCCTCATGGCTATATTAATCCAAGTAACAGCTGAAATCCAGTGGAATAGCATAAGTGCTTGAATATACAGCAAAGATGAGGCAGCGTTTGGCTGCTATCCCGAAGATTTCCCAGAAGGACTGGGTGCTTGTTCTCACTGCAATATAATTTAGCACTTTCTTTTCCTTTTTTTTTTTCCCTTGAAAAACAAACAACACCCAAACTCGGAACCTTTTGTCAATTTATGCTACATGTTTCCAATTCTCAGCATCCACATGGGAAGCTGCTTGGCAAAGCTGGCTCCATCCTGTTAGCAAAGCAATCACTTTGCTTCCATACTCTGGGACAAAAATGTGATTGTTACAATGCTTTGTACAATGTTTACATTCCCTTTCCTTCCCCCCGGTGACCACGGGCTCTCTTCATCAATTTCTCCCTTCAGATCTGCTCAGCTCAGCTTCCAAATCATTTTCCTACAAGGCTTTCACCTCTTCATTAGCTGGTGCCCTAGGTTACGTTTCCTTTCCTGCCCAAAGCCTTCTGTCACTGGAGTGTGGGTATCCGCTGAGATAAACAGCCAGAAACATTCAGGAAACTTTGCTTTCACACCCTTTTCCCCAGAGGAGAGTTTGCAGGAGAACATAAAATAAAGAAACAGTCACGTTTGACACTTCTGTTCACGGGAGGATCTCAAAGTGCTTCATAAACAACTAACGAGTCCCTCAGCCTTCAACGGTCTGCCTGTGCTCATCCTAATAAAACGTCACTGGCACCGAGGAACTCTCCCATTCTCCACAGAAAACTGAGCTTACTTCATCACGTGTTGTGTCTACCTGTGCGTTACACTGGTTGGCTTTCCACCTAACAGCAACAAGCTGGGATTCCTTCAGTGAACTACTGAAATGCAGTTTACAATAAAAGATAACAAATATTGGGAAACACTGGAAAACAACAGTAATTCCATTAAAGACAGTACAAAAGATATACACATTTATAATTGGCCAAGCAGGTCTTTGTCGCTGCTTGCAAGTAAGCCTCTCCAATTTAGCTGCACCAATCTGCTCAAGGCAAGGAGGAGCCAGAAAACTATAGCAGTCCCACAGGATCTCAAAATATTCTGGCAAACTCAAACTGATGTAAACACGGGCCACAGAAGTCAACCCTTTCTCCTGCATGAGGAGATGTGGATTTCACTCTCTGCACTGTCTTCCCTGCTCCCAGTAACGCTCACACGTGGAATTAAGGATCTTTGTTGCAAACCAAAATGATCTTAGCTCAAATCTCCTACCACTCTTCTCGGGTTACCTCTGTATCTTAAAAACACTGACACCCTCTTCTTTCTGCAAGGAAGCCATGGCTTATGCTTACCTCTGCTGATATTTCAAAAGTTACTCCACCAGTGTGGAATGCTTTGCAAGACGTGTCTCCTTTACACACTATGGGGAAACCTTTTTAACCTGGGTCAGTGACTGATGGTGTTAATGTCTCTCTACATACTACAGCTATCCTCCAAAGATAACCTCACATTTAAGGATCTAGTTCTCCTTTGCATCTAGTGCAAATCAGTACCTTCTACTAAGATTGATACCACTGGTGAGAGGGAAAGGAGCCCAAAGACGTCGCATGCAGCAATAGCATATAGTTAGGTGAAACACGGAGCCCTGGCCAGGCAGGGAGAGGAGGCTGTTGTGCAAGCACCAGCTCTGCTGGCTGGGCTGGGCTTGTCCTGTCTAAATGCCTTGGTTTGGGTGCACTTTTCATCTGACTTTTTGCCTTCCTCACTTAATTTGCTGATGTAGCAAGGGCTTTTTTAGGAATCCAAGCATTCTTCCCAGAGACAGAGAGCGGGCCAGGGGTGAAATGTGTTTACACATTTTATTCTTTCTCAGCACAGGAGAAAAAAAAAGGCTCAATTTTTACAGCACGCTGAACCTTGATGCCACGCTCCTGGGAGAGTGCACGGCAGGGCCCTTCCCCGTCCCTTATCTCCTCGGGAAGCATTCCGCCACTGACCCGGGGCACCCCACCACTCTGTCGGGTCCGAGAGCCTCCGCGTGCCCTGCCCCATGCACCCTGCCCCACGCGCTGCTGGCAGGCCAGAAAGGCGCTCAAGGACGGGGCTTGGGTTTGCCTGGGTGTAAAGTGGATCTCTGTGGGTGTGCATCTGGCTGCTTTCTGTGCACATGTTTGCATGCACACAAGTCCAGGTAAATATGTTTACTGCACGTGCCTGAGAGAAAGCAAAGCGCTGTGCCCATCTGAGCTGTGATCTCTCTCCTGAACCCGTAAACTTTGCCAGGATTTTAGAACTGTTCAAGCTGACCAGATGAGAGCAGAATAAAAATATTTTCAGCTCAGACCTGTCATCATCTCTGGACTGTCGATAAATCTGTCTGGTCTGTCCTTCAGCTGAAGGTTTACTGGGAAGAGATGGCTTTTTTCTGATGTGTGGAGCTGCAGGAAAACACAAATGAACAAAAGCTAAGGACATTTAGTAAAATACAAGGTCACATATGCACACTAAACTGACTAACACTCCTCTTGACGCTCCTCTTACCCCTGCTTCTCGGTACAGGACAGTCTCATCTGTAGCAGAGAGAAAGAGAGGGAAGGGCATTTTCTGTCTTAATTGTTTTGCTGAGGTCTCAACAAAAGGCAAACAGGCACAGTACACACAGCGGTGAGAGCAGAGCTCTGGTTTGCTGATATTTTTAGTAGAAACAGACAGGAAAATTAAAAGCCTGGCCAAGCGCTGGGCCACAATACAGGGTTTTGCAGGTGACGGGATGGGGAAGTGCTTCTCGCCAGCCTCTATTCTAAATATTCCCATTGGTGGGAGCCTAAATGTTTGCTGCATTTCAGAAGTGTACTTTGTCCTCCAACAACTGCACACCGCTCTTTGGTGAGCACCTGAGCATTTTCTCAGACCAAATCCTATTTCAGAAATAAAGTGACAGAATTAGCAACACCGGAAGGTGGCCAATTTTTTTGTTCGTTTTACTGAACTCTTCCCTTTTAAAAAGGCGAAACAGGCAGCTCCTTCCCAAAACCCCAGTGGAGCACAGGCTGGAGCTGCTGCAGATAATCCACAGAGGAGACGCAGCACCGGCGACCCGTGAACGCCCTTCCAGCCATCAGCAAGCGCAAAGAGCCTCTTGCCGGGGAAGCTAGCCTGGTCTGTGCTTTTTCCAGCTGGCAGCGGGGGCGGGAGGGTCTCAGCTGCCAGGTGGGGGGGTCGGGGGCAAGACCCTCGCTGCCCTCCGGTCCTGCCCCACAGCGCGGCGGAGGCTGGCGGCCGCACCCCCAACTCACCAGCACGTGGACGCACTCCACGGCAGAGGAGTTCACCCAGCGGGCTTCGAACGTCCTGTCCATCCCAAAATGGCACTCCAGGGCTGTCTCCTGGGGGAGGGAAAACAAGGGCAGAAGAACAATCGTTTTTTGCAGTTCTCCATCACAACCGATGGGTGCAACAAGTGCTGTGCCTTACCTTGCTTCTGCCACGCAGCCGCCCTGCCCCTGGTCTCGCCCCGCGTGCTGCTGTAAAGCATCCCGGCCAGGCGTGGGGCTTCTGCAGCCAGGGCCCCGCAGCAAGCGCGGCACGGAGGTGTGCCTGGCCAGGCTACGCTCCCGTGACCCCTGCTGGGGGCTCAGAGCTCGAGCTGCAGCGTACTCCAAGGGTCAGCATGTCCCAAGCAGCCTTGCCCACGCCAGACCCTACACCAGTCAGTGATTTGGGCTCAAAGCCACCTTTCTTCTCCTCCCAACAACTGCACTGAGCAGATCTCAAATTCAAACGAGGACCTAGCTGGGAGTATGTTCAAAGGCAGATTTTCTGTGCTGCTTTACTGATAACACAAGGGATGACATCCTGCCCCGAGTTACTGTTGTTTCCTCATCCTGCAGGAAAAACTCCTATCTCCAAGCAGGCTGATGCTCCATCACTACTGAGGTCTAACTACTCTTTGAAAGCGGATGGATCTGATAAAAGACATGAAAGAAAGCACCAGACTCCTGGCAGGGAGCTGGTGGCTCGGTGAACACAACCGCGGCAGCAGGAGGGGAACAGGAATCTCCTTTGGGGAGCTGCGTGCAGCCGGGTGAGCCGTGCCTCCCTGCTCCCCAGCCACGCGGCAGCCCCAAAGGATGCCCCCCGATGCTCCCGGCGCTGGCAGCGCTCAGGAGCCCCCGCGGAGGGCAGCGGGGAAGGGCTCGCGGCCGGCGCCCCGGGACAGCCTTGCAGATGGTGGCAGGAGGAAGACGGAGCCTCACCAGCTGCCCCTGGGGACAGAGGAGCCTCAGCCCCTTTCCTGCTGACTTCATTTCCTATCAGGTTACATGTGGTATTGCTTCCTCCCTAGCCACCTCCAGCATCCTCAGAGGAAGAAAGATTTCTCGCCCTTTTTTGCTGATTGCGGAGGAGCACATCCGTGTTTACAAAGGCCGGACCTTGTGCAGGAAACGGCAGCCCGAGGCAGGGCAGGGGAGAGCTCGTTCCGCGGCGCGCTGCAGGGGCACGGTCTGCGGCAGCGGTGCTAACGCAGCGCCTGGCTGCGCCCTCCTGCTGCCCCCGGAGAGGCAAGCCTCGCAGCTCCACCAGCGTTTCCAAACCCTCTCATTTCTCAAGGAAGAGAGGAATTACCTGGCTGCCCAGTGTATGGGCACTCTCCGTGGGGATGCTGCAAACCATGCCCCATGGGCCCTATTGAAGACTTGACCCAAAACGACACAGAGCAGTCTCTTACAAATACCAGAGCTTAGTCACATATTTTCCCAGTGCCCAGCTTCCCTAGCCCAAATTCCTCTGGATTCTGGTGGTGTGAAACATCTCAGAAAGCAACATTTAATGTCCGCTCCCACTTTTCAATCTATTTTCACACCATTACAAGTCATGTGCCAGAAAACTGCACAGAAAGGGTCTTTTTCACAAAAAAGGAGCTCTGCAGTGACCATCAGAAGTTAAGTGCTCATGCAAAGTGGGACCCATCACGCACTCTGAAGCAGAACGCAGCTTGTACTTGGAAGCCCTGCATTCCCACACCAGCTTAGGATCACCGGGTTAGCTCATCTGAACCTTTCTGCTCTCCCTAGAAACTCATTTACCTTAGAGAAAGTCGCGTTAGCCAGCGAGATCATAATGTCCCGAGAAGTTCCCGTGGGCATTGGGTCCAAAGGGGCAGGTACAATCCGTGGACAGTCAATTTTCTTCTGTTAGATACAAAACAACAAAAAAAAGAGAGATGTTAGCAGGATGCATGCTGAGCAACTGCAGTGACAATGCAGGAAAAAATGTCGGGGCCCCTGATAAAATTAATCTCACTAAGTCTTTAAAGTCAGATGACTCTGCAACCCAAAAAAGTGAAATACCAAAATGGCACCGTGACGCAGCGACCGGTAGCACCATGTGGAGCCTTCTTCCCCGAGCCACCAGCTTTACGTCCGGCCTTAGAAGCCCCTCTATGCCAGCCCAGACAACCTCAACCCGGTGGCCGGGTTTCCAGGAGGGCTCAGCCACAGCCGTGGGCTGGCAGCCACAGTGCAGGAGGGAGAGGAGCAGGAATTCAGGAATTCCCCCTCGCCTCTGCCAGCACAGGGGCACCAGGGGCCCCAGTGGGGCTGCCAGCCCTGGACTTCTCATCCTTCTGCACCGGAGTAGATGTTTTCCTCGCCAAAACACACACCTGCACACGCTTCGCAGCTGCCAGTCTGGTCAGCTCCCTTACTACACACACATAAGTGTTAGAGGCCGGGGCTGGAGTGACACTAAAAGGGTGCACTGCAGCCTACGAGGGCAGATCTGCCGGCATGGCCCCCCTCCTGCCGGCTGGAAGCCGATGTCTCATATGCTGCAACGCGCATTTCTGCAAGCCCCTGCAGAGATTTCCCTTTCCAGCGGTCTCCCTCCTGCACGTTGTTATTTCAGAAGTGTGGGGGTTTGTGTGCATGTGTGTGCAGAGGAAAGGGTATAATGAGCTGTAGGGGGCTTCAGGAAGGGGACTGCAGCAGGAGGACAGCTGAAATGAAAGGCCTAAATGAAGCTGAAAAATGATTTTAAAAGGTCATCTGTCCCCCTACTTTTGTTCTCACTTTAAATTGATGGCTCAGATACTGGAGCTGACTCAGAATTCACATCTATGACAAGCCCATCCTGTTCTCTTATGAGATGTAAATTACACTGCAAAACTACAGCGAAAATGAAGCTAGATTCTCCACTGCCCCAGGGTATATCCAGATTAATGCCTTTGACAGTGGAGCCATTGGGGTAAAAGACAACAAAATATTTGGCCTATTATGAGAATAATTTTCAGCAGGCAAGATTTCCTCCTCGCTTGCACTACAGGTTGCCCTGCTGAGACTGCTGCTGACAGTGCTCCTGCTCCCGATGCGCGCAGAGAGGCAAGAGCGTGGTGCCGAGAGGCACGGCAGAGAGCATCCCTGGTGCGGGGCATGCAGTGGGCATGAGGTTCCTCCCCTGCCCGCCCCACGCTGAGCGGGGGAGCTACCAGGGAGCTGTCTGGAAGTGCTTTGACTGTGGAAAACACGCTTCATTCCTTATCAGGACGCTCATCTTAACCAAGCACAGGTGGTGCCCCTAAACAAGGAGATTAAGTAACAGCGATGTGCATGATAAGAGAACTAAGACAACAGAGCAAAGCAATGGAGAGAGATTTCAGTCCCAAGCCGCCTTGAGGAGAATCAGAAGAGTTAAAATAAAACCAGTGGGGCTACCACTGGAAATTCATGCTAATGCTCCTATGGCCTGGTGTGTCCTTGCATGTCACAGCAGCTGGCATAGCTTGCTAGATAAATACACTTTAGAGGACTGATTAACTTGTCGTCTTGCAGTCCTTTCTCCTGCTGTTCATCAGCAGCTACAAATGGAGCCTTCCAGCTGATTGTATCGTTCATGTTTGGATCAGGGCGGAAGGGCTGGGTGTTTAAAATGCTGCGGATGAAGTCGGTATGATGCGGGTTTCCCGGCAGACCGGTGTTCAGGTGCAACCACATGAGCAATGGTTTATTTACCAGCAGCTCAGACTGCAGCACGAGAGCCCTGTTTCCAGGGCTACAGAGCACCTTACCTGCAGGCTGCTCCCTGAAATCGGCGGGGACAGCGCTCGGGAAGGCCACAGAGATAAAACGGGGATGTGCCTAAACCAGCTGCAACATCCAGCCGAACCATAGCTCTGGAGTAAGAGACCAGGGGTGAATGAGAAAGGGCAGGCGTAGCTGTCCTCGCCCCAAAGGTGCTCGGGCTCTCGCCTGCTGCTCTTCCCAGTGCACGAGCCGACGGGCGCACGAGGAAAGGCTCGGTGCCCCCGTACACACGGCCGCTCCAGACCCATGCCCGCAGCCCTGTGCCCTGGCGAGAGCTGCCCCAGGAGGAGAGGTGGCCGCTCCGTGCCGTGCCGGGTCCAGGGGCGCAGAGCCATGCCGGCACCCACGGGATCCCACCCTGCTGGACTGAGCTGCGACAAACGCTTCTCCCTTCGCTGCATAACCGCTCGTCCCACTGTGCTTCAAGAAGCGGCTGCACTTATGTCAGAGGGCACAAATTATTTCAGGCAGTTTTTGTGTTTCCCAGTAAAGTTGCAGGTTATGCAGTGATTTATCGAGGAAAGCAAAAAGTTGATCCAATAATGCAGGACCTTCTTTTAGAAGCCCTCTAACAAACAGCCCCAGCTTTTCCTTTACGCTTAATAAGAGCCATCCTGTGCAGCAGCCGTGATTAAAACCACTGATCACGCTGTGGTCCTCGGCCACCCCCGCAGCCGGGCTGCCCCTCCCCACTGCCCCACGACCCACAGCCGCAGTGTCCTGGGGCAAGGTTTCACCGGCCCCGTGAGCACGGAGCCCCCGGCCCCGCGCAGCTGCCCTTGTCCGGGCGTGGGACAGAGCGGCACCGCGCAGTGTCCGTGCGTCCGTCCCACGTGCTGGGCAACAAATGCCTGAAGTCTTCAAGTGCTCAGCCCCCATCCATGCAGCAAGATAAAATGACAGGTACTTTATGAAACTTGGGAAATTTGCTAAGCAAAGGGCGCTTTCTTACGCTGGTCATTATGAACAGTTAAGACATTCACAAGAAAGCACAATCCATTCAGAAACAATTCACAAAGCAGAAGAAATATGTCCTGCATTCCCGGGGAACAATCAACCAGCTGCGACCCAACAGTGGCAGGAAACATTTCATATTGTTCTCATATTAGACAATGCTCTACAGAGTTGCCATGTGTTGACCCTATCTGCCTGCCCCGTCCCAGGCACTCGGAGCATCCTACCCGCTTCCTGCCCATGGGGAGAGGACGCAAAGGGCCGGCTCCGGGGTCTGACACGGGGCCAGACTACTCGGGGCGATGAGCACGGGGAGCCTCTGGAAGAGCTTAGATGAGGCTTAGCACACCAGTGCCAAAGGAATATTCAATTTACAGTGCAAAAGCTTGGCTTGCGTCTACGGCAGATTGATTGCTAAAAAGCCAATTTTATTTAAATTAACTTCAATTTAAATTTCAGAAGCAGGAACACACCGAGCCTCTGGGTTATTAAAAGCCATAATTTGGAAAGGGGTGAATTTCTTCAGATGAGTACCGCCAGTGGTGCTCTAGCAAATTATTAACATACCACAACAGCCAAGTCAAAGCTAACTGAATTGTAAAGTACTGATACATTTATTTTATTACTCAAACCCAGTCATCCCAGGACGCAGAGAAATAGCAGCATTACTCCAGACCTGAGAGGTGATAAAGAGCCAAGGGACAGAGGCTGCTGAAGCCTCCGAGGGAGCCGAATGCTCTCGCCAGGCTGCCAGCCCCTGGCACTCACACACAGGGCTCTGGGCTGGTGGCTGGGGAGCCACAGGAGGAGGCACAGTTTAGCTCAGCACAGCTCAGCATGGCATGGCATGGCATGGCACGGCACAGCTCAGCGCAGCATGGCTCAGCACAGCACGGCACAGCTCAGCATGGCTCTGCACGGCTCGGCTGCAGCTGACCTGCCCCATGCATCCCCCTCCTCAACACCGGCAGCCCGGGACAAGCCATGGCCAGCAAGGAGCGGGTAGAGGCCACACTGCGGCTGGTGCCTGTGGAGCCCCCGAGGACCAGTCTCGCCACGGGGCAGCGCGACATCTTGCACACGCAGCCAGTACCCGCGGCCAGCCCCAGGCCCCTTTCTCTCAGGAGGCTGTCCACCTCCTCTAAGTTCTGCTCCACGACTTTAAAAGCGGATCAAAGCGCACCTCATGGCGGTCTGAAAACTGCAGAGTGCTCACATGTGCCACAAGAAGTGGGGCTCAGCCTGGGACAGCGCAGCAAGACGCCCTGCGCCCTCCTGCTGGCCCCGCACCCAGCCGCGCTGCCAGCACGGCACGTGGGGAGCAAGGCGTCGGAGCGGCCCCCGCTGCCGGGCGCTGTGAGGCCGAGCCGTGTGACGGCACCCCGGGGCGTGGGGACGTCCCTCGGCCAGGTGGCACGCGGAGACACTGAGAGGCTCAGTCGAGGCCGAAGGGCGTGGTGCTGCTAAACAGAGGCCATCGGCCTCCGTCCCCCAGGGGAGAAGGAAGGTGAGAGGAGCAACGCGGCAGCATGGGAAAATCTCATAAAACAGCAGTCTGATGGCCCTTACCTTCATCTGCAGTGCGTCCTCACACTGCGAGCGGTTGGAGACACACATGTACTTGGAGGGGCACCAGTAACACTTCCACTTGGTCGAGAGGCAGCTGGTGCACCTGAAATGCCAAAGGTGCAGTGAGAAAAGCAGATTTCAGGCTGCTCAGCGGAGCCAGGCCTGAGCCACACACTAAATCTTCACAGATTGTGTTCAATCTTTAATGTGGCTAGGAAAATCCCATTTATTGCAGGCGCTGGCATTTTCTCTCCTCCTTTCCCCGGAGCTAACTGGGGACACGCGCAGAGCCGCCCATCCCCGATGCTCCCCACGGGGAGCGTCGAGGTGTCACCGCCTGCAGTGCCACCGCCCCGGCCGCAGGGCAGGGCAGGCTCGGAGCCACCGGCTCTGGTCTCCCCCCTGCACAGCCAGAAGCGCCTTCATCCCGCCACCAGGCCCACTCGCAGATCCCAGCGGTGCTGTGTGCTGTGGGACCTCTGGGGATCACTGTGGCAGGCTGCGCTGTGACGCTCTTGGTCATTTCTGTGGGTGGAGGTGGGATAGTTCCCTGCCCCTGTGCCCTGTCACGCCCGATGGCCAATGGCTCTGGCACAGCAGTGGCGTGGCGTTCTGCCCGACTCGTCCGTCTGCCCATGGGACCAGCAGACCCCAAAGGTTTCACGCAGAGCCGGGGACAAACGTGTCGTCCTCATCCTCTCTCCCTCCATCTCGAGGCCCGCTTCCCCCTGCTCCCTCACCTCCTCCCAGCCCCCTGCCCTCCTGGCTGTTCAGCCCTCCCGCAGCCTGCAACAGCCC
>VXAA01005409.1:774637-802031 GCA_013399115.1 Anseranas semipalmata
GGGGGCCGCAGGGGAGGGTGGGGGGGATGGAGGCTGGAGGGGGATGAGGCCGCCGGGCAGGGGGCAGGCGCCGGGAGGGCCCTGTGGCCAGCAGCCCCCTCCCCATGGCCCAGAGCTGCCCTCGTGCTCCCACCAAGCCCCCAGGGATGTCTCCATTGCCCATGACTGCACCATGAGCAACCCATGGGAGCAGGGAGCGGACGCGGCCCCCAGCACCCCCACAGGCATCGCAAGGGAGGCCGGCTTGGCTGCCTGAGGGTTAACAGAACAAGTTTTATACAAAAATATTATTCCTGTTTAAAAAAAGCCAACATGTCCAGATGGCTTGAGATGCCGCTAGGACCCTCCTCTGTAAATCCCTGGCAGCGCAGTAGCCGCATTCCTGCCAAATCCTGCCCAGGCCCCCAGCATCCCGCTGGCAGGGGCTGCACTCGCCCAATTAACCCTGGGTGGGGGGACCTTCACCAGCCTGTGCTCACCTTTCCGGCCTCACATCGCCGGAGTCGCCCCCGTCTGCACAGTGCACAGGAGCAGGAGGCACGGGCACCACGGAGCCATGGGCATCCTGCCTGCGCCCGGCCACCACCCGGCCCACCGCGGCCCCATGCAGCTCCACCGCATGCAAACCCAGATCACTTACGCTCTCTTTGGGTAAATGTTTCCAGTTCTTTTGCAATCGTAGATGGTGAAATTGGCCCGGATAATATTTTTGCTGTTGACCTGGAGAGCAGTTTCAACGATCATGTGGTCTGAGAGAATCAAGCCAAAGAATACGGGATTTCAAGAGCCTCACTCATTCGTGCTCGCTCTTAGAAGACAAGACAGACCCTTGGGAAAACAACGGCTAAATCTGATTTGTTTTCTCTAGGGCTTCCTCTGAGCTGCATTTCAGAGCTTGGACCATTCATCTTGTGCCCTCTGACTTCAAACTCTTCCCTCTTAAATCAACCCTTTACATCACCCTCGCCAAAAGAACATTGCAACTTTCAGCAGAAAATTCCAGTGTGTTGTGCAAGTGTTAATTAGCAGAGTTAATTATTGTCTTCTCTTACAGTAGGTGCTAAATGATATTTTAAAAAATGTGGTAATTAAAACATGTTAGTTAACATGTTTTAAAACCCCGTTCACTTTCCCCATGACAACAAACCCGTAGATAGAGTGGAAATCCCTTTTTTGGCTACATAGTGCTGCTATGCTAGACCCCCCCTCCCCCCTAAATTGCTGCTGCTTTTTTTTTTTTTCACAATTTTGCCATATAAGCAGAGGGACAAGAGACAATGCCTCTTTCAGAATATGTACAATAAATCAGTGCATTGGATTCCAGAAATTCATTTCGACATTGCCGTAACCAACAATACAAAATAGTTAATAATCTTCCATTCTTTGGATAGCTAGGGAGAAAAACAATGCAGCTTTATAAACTTGGCTATGAAAAGTGGAATTTTCAAAAGGACTAGCTAATTCTTCTCCTACTGAAGTCAATCATCTTCAATAGAACATTCACTCCAGGCTTGAAAGATAAAAATTTAACAAGCACTCAAGTCTGCAAGGAAGCACTAAACTTCTCAGAGGAGCAATGAAATGGGGCTGTCTCCAACACCAAGTTGGAGACACTCAGCTCTGACAAGCTCGGGTGCAAGGCTCGGCTGACTTCAACCAGAGCTGCAGGTGCCCATCTCCTCTGGAGCACAGCTCCACATAGCCTCAAGATGGGCATCAGAGTCTGGCCACAGCTAAAAACAGGGGGAAAACTGGAAGATCTCAGCCTGGATTTTGGTAGCATAAACAGGATTAAAGTTTCTGAGCTGTCTTTAGGTATGCATTTGCTCTTCTTCCAGAACTTCTCCTGAAGGGCACTGTAGGTTTCGAAGGGAGATTAAGCAAAAGCAATTGAAAGTATCAATATAAGTAACTATATTATTTCCACAAGGCTAAAACCTTTTTGTTTTGGTACTTATTGAGTCTAAAGCAGAAGCTTTAACAAGATAAATCTTAATAAAATAAGTGCAGGAACTGGCTTTTAAATTTTGCTCTAAGAACAAAAATTGATAGATTTGAAATACTGTCAATTCATTTAAGATGGTGGAACGCCCACGCTTTAAAGTCATATGCCCTATGAAACAGAAGCAGCTTGGGTCTTTTTTCCCCATATGCATTATCTGCACATACAACTGGAAAAAAAAAAGCCTATGAAAAACTATTTCCGTAAAAGTGCCTAGAATGAACTGAGCTTACTTTCCTCCACATACCTTGGTCATCTGGAAATGTTGGATATTTCTCACGTGGAAGTAAACTGCAGTAAATAAATTGGTTTGCATAATCTCCAGCAACTCTGGCTACCGTGTGGATATTATTTCCATAATCGCATGAAATGTTTGTTCCATTTAGGTTTGGGATAGTCCCATTTATTTGTATTATCAGGGCCTATAATTGGGGAAAAAACAGTTATTAGCTTAGAAAGTCATATTTAGAATTTGTCAATGTTTTACAAGGTTTTCATAGGCTAGCAACTCCAAAACAAGTCCACATATAGCTGTTTTCTTTCGTTTTGTGCATTTTGAACTCTAAAAAGCCATATGCGTACAAAAACTTGCTTCGGTAGTAAAACCGCCATCACCACGAGTTTCCACAAATGTAGCTGGCGTGCTATCAGCTGACATTCAAAGCGAGCCAAGGGCTTTCTTGGAAAACCATGCTGAGAAGAAAGGAAAGTGGAGGCTAAGCCCTGCCAGCTGCCCGGGCTGTCCTCAGCCCACCCTGCCTGCAGCGGCTCTGCCGCCCAGCACCCGCAGGGGACAGGCCTTCACCCACAGCTGCCTCTGGGAACCTGCAGGGAGGAGGACGAGCGGGGGGAAGTACCCGCTGCTTTGCTTTGCAGTGGGAGAGCCTCCCGGCTTGCACCAGTCTGCGCAAGAGACCTGGATGCGGAGGCGACCCCAGCCCCGGCGCAGAGCTGCCCCGCTCCAGCCCTGGCCCCTGCTGCTGCCCCCTGGGCCACTGCCCCATATGGGGCTGGCCAAGAACTTTGGCACAGAAAGACTTTTGTCGTTGCAAGAGGGTCTGCCTTTCAACAAAAATATTTCGATGAAAACATTTAAAATATGAAAACGTTGTTAAAAAATAGCAACAACACAAAACCAGAGAATGCGTTGATTTCACCGCCTGCAGCTGCATTCTGCATACCGCAGTTCAGTATCTCTCTCCAGTGCACCTAATAGTTTAGCAGCCTTGAAAGCCCCCCTTACCTCCTTGCTCGGCAGCTGACGTCCTGCTGGCTGCCAGGGCACCGGGCTGTGGGCACCCCCTCCGGCTGCTTTGAAAAACCGGGCCTGACTTGGCTGCGTGCGGCCAAGCTGAGCACCCCCAGGGCCCGCCCCAGAGCTGCACGGAGCGGTGCTGCTGCACCAGGGGTGCACGGGTACCTGCCCGCCCTGAGAGCAGGCAGTGACTCTACGGGATGCTGCACGCTATTAATTTGGTATTCACATCAAACGTACCGGTTTCTCTTTGTCGATATTAATCTCGGGCTCCAAGATGGTCATGGAAGGGCACTGCTGCACTCCTTCGCTTGCACTCGCCCAGAAATTGGCCTCTGTGAAGTTCGTGCACTCATGCTGCAGGGAACACCTGCAGTACACATGCGAACAATTTGTGGTTGATTATTTTCAAAACAGTTGATATAAATGTTGACATCCTTGTGATGAAAGAGCCTGAGAAAATCCTGCGTCTACATCTTTTTCCTCCATCCGTGCAGTTAAGCTTAAAGCTCTGCTGCGATGTTTGAAGAGTCTGGTTGCCGTGATAAGAGCCTGTGCTCCCACCAGCACCAATGGAGCATCACGATTCGGGGTAAGCGAGAGCAGGCCACACTCAATCCAGAACAGGGGAGGAAAAGGTGACATTTTGTCTGACATCTTCAGTTTGTAAATATGGAGTTTAATTTTGTAAACTCCTATTTTGAGTGTCGATTGTCTCCTACTCATAAATAACAACTGAAAGGGTACAAGACATTCTTTAGCAGGGTGTTGGTGCTCACAGTCCCATGGTTGGATGCCTGCAGGACATTCTTTGCACTGGCAACTGACTGCAGCATAACAATTACGCTACAGTTAAATGCTGGCTCAAAAGTGTGTCCCAACAGTTTGAGACCATACGCAATTGTTTTTAAAAGCATGTATTTTGTGAGGAATGGACAAAGGCTAGCAGTAGTGTGACTTAGTGGAAATGCCAAAAGCACCAAAAATTTCTGGCTGGGCTTGAGGGCCAAAGCCCGTGCCAAAACACACCAGGACACAACAAGTCCTACCTGGTCTCCATCGTGCACCACCCGCAGTAAGCGTCGGCTGCAGCCAGGCACTCCGCGCACGTCGAGTACTGGTTGCAGGCAGCCACCTTCACTCGCGCCATCTGCACAACAAGGTGCGTCCAAATGTTTTAGAATGCCACAGAAATACTCGACCTGGATGTGGTGGCAGGGCCAGCAGCCAGGCCCCGGTGAGCCCAGTGCCAGCACCGCGCTCAGCCCGGACCAAGCACTGGCAGAGGCACGACCAGATGAGGCTGGCAGCGGCTGGTGCCCCGCGAGGTGCGCAGCGGCATGGGGCTGGGCTGCTCCTCTCAGCCAGCACCTTCGAAATCGACGTGTGATGGTAAAGTCACAGCGAGTGGTGCGGCACCGCAGCCACGACTCGGATGGAGGCGGTTTTGGCTGGTTTCGCAGCTTGCCCCTGACTGTGAAAAGCACCCTCGTGCCTGCGGAAAGCTCCTTTCTCGACAGAGCTGAATGGCACCTGGCTATTTACAAAATGACCGGAAAGCAACAGCATTTTGGAAACCTTAATTGCTAAAGACATCACAGTACTGCTGGGGGCTTGGAGGGAAAGCGTGCGTCGGTTTCTGCTTTTCCTCCCTCAGTTTCTGAACATTTGGGAGGGAAAACCAAGTAGCTGGGTAATCCAGGGGCCGACAACAGGAGGTGCCGGCAGCCCCGGGCTCTGCCAGAGCAGCGCAGCCCAGCTGGCGGCTTCTCCCGAGCCCCCCCGTCGCCCCCAGCCCCGCTGTGCTCAGCCGCCACCGAGTGCTCATTGCACCGCCAACACATGAACTCGTCTGGTTCACTGGGAAAGGAACGGGCAGACGCAAGAGAGGGCATCGCATGTGCTGCACTCAGTGTTTTATCAAGCCAGGAGTAAGGACCACAGCACAGCCTGAGAGCGGAGAAGAGAAAGTCTGAAATATCAGCTGAAGAGGCATCCGGGGAGTGTTCTGTGAAATGATAATGACCAATCTGCAGGGAATTAGGGCTTGGAAAATACAAATGCAACATATAACATTTGTGGTTGTGCATCTGTTTTGACAGATTAAAATGTAATTCAGGACAAACCACCAGAGCCTGGAGCGCTCAGCTCTCATCTTCCTCCTCTGCTCACTTGATGGAGATGAGACCGTCTGTTTCTACCTGCTGCAGTCTCTGAACCGGCGCTCTGCGGCACGGCTCTGCAGAAGCCGCCCCTAGGATCCTTCCTGACAGGCAGACTTCTGGTTTGTAGGGTCTCCTAAAGGCCTCTTTAAAGACCGTGTGCCATAATTTTCAGTTTTCTATAAAGCAACAGCCTCTGCTTATTTCCACGCTCCCATAAGTGGGATCAGTTTCGATATCTTTCCCTCCTCCTTTCATTTTGCCACCACAAAACAGGAAAGCCAATGTGGATAACAGGAATCTTCCCTGCCCCAGACTCCAGCGAATCATCGCAGGGCAGGGAAAAAGCCTGTGTGCATTTAAATTCATATTGCTCTAAAAATAAGGCTGGCAAACCGTAACTCGACCCCAGCCCGCTGCCTGGCTTGAAGGCACAACGGCCCGGAACGGCCGCTGCTCAGAACGGTGGGCAGGAAGCACGGGGAGGCCGGGGGGCTGCCGACGAGCCCGTCCGCAGGCAGGACTGCTGCCCGGGCAGAACGGGCAGGCACAGGCACAGCCCTGCATGGGTCCGAGACGCGCCTCGACACCAGGCAAAGCTCTCAGCCTCTTTGCTCTGCCCATTAATGTTACAGCAAATGTCACTGTACTTCCTGCTCTCAGCTTAATGCTGAAGGCTAGGTCAAACGCACTTTGCTCAACGGGCAATTTTCCTGACAAATACAGATCTCACCTGATAGGACGTCATCAGATAGAGGTAGGTGGAATCGGAGGGGTCGAACTGCATGATGGGGTGGACAGGCTCTCCGTAAGCCACTGAAATGGATCTCCTGCTGACAACCTTCATGGCGCTGTCCAGGTTAATCTGTAGTGAGAAGAAACCACTCACTGAGACCATTTTTCAAACAGTATGGGGAGAAGATTATTTTTTCTCGGTTATAAACAAGAACCAAAATGGTATCTAAGGGTGTTCCACATTTTCAAGTGCTGCAAATCTCTAAATGTGTTATAATCTGCACACATAGAGCTTTATGGCAAAGCCAGCTCTGTGGCACAGGGAAGCCACTACGTGGTCCAGAAAGCCCATGCCACAGCCAGGAGCAATGCCTCGTGATGAACAAACCTCACACCCCTTGGTCTCTCAGTCTGAAGCCCTCTATTTATGAAACTGCCTGGAAAACCTCTAGCCTAAGGCTGTACCCACTGCGCAGCCTGGCTACATGACTGCACGACTGTTCCCGTGTCAGTGCAACACCAGCACGCCACAGCCATGCTGTACCCTGATGTAAGTGGCATCAGCCTTCAGCCCTCATTACATACATATGTGCATTTGTGTTACTAAGAACATTTCATTTCCAAAGCTTAATGAAAAACAGCAAAAATCAGCAACGTAGTTGTATAACATGGCATCCCCTTCTCCCTGCGTATTTGAAAAGTAAGTGTTGTCATTCCCGGCCAGAAGAAGCTTTTATCCCTGCTGACTCCAGGAGACCACGGCAGCTGCAGCAAGAGAACCAAATCCTACCTTGCCTCATGAATCACCAGCTGAACTGCTGGCAGTGATGGAAGAGGCTGCAAAGCATCAGCCTGCCTTTCAGATCCCAGAATGTCTTGGCATTTGACTTGAAAACTCAGCAAATTAAATGTGGCATTGCTGAGAGGAAATAACAATAGGGCTACACAATTTTGCGTGACAGTCACTTTTCAGCTTAAAACAGAAAGGGAGCGAGGAAAATTCCTACCTCCTTACTAGCAAAGGGAGGCAATAATTGTAAGGACCAAGCGTGCCTGTTCTCTTTAAAGTCTAGATTAATTAATTAACACAGGATTAATTAATTCTTATAATAGAGCTACACCAACATGTCCTAGTATGATAGCTAGCACAAGCTCAACGCACAGGGCTTCCCTGTGCTACAAGCCGCATGCAGGCACTGCAAGCTGCTGTGTAGAAAAAGAAGGGAACTATCGTTATCCCTATTTTAAAACCTGGCTATCCAGAAGCTAAATAATTTGCCTGAGATCACCCACAACGTGTGAGAACCGAGCCCTGACGCCCTCCACTTCAGCTTTGCGGCCATCCTTTCTCTCTTCTTGCTGAGCTTTTCTCTAACGCCTGGCTGCTCCCAGGCGCTGTCCCTAGGTCCCTCTGCCTCCCGGGCACATTTTTCCTAAGCTTGTTCTGCCCAGAGACTTCCCCTGGATCCCCATGGAGCTGCATGGCCCAGGGAGAGCCCCAGCAGCTGTGCAGAGAGCACCAGTCCTCCTGCTGGAGCAGGGCCGGCGACGTGCTGCAGGACACTCATCTGCCCAAGCACATGCATCCACCAGCCCAGCTGCACCGATGCTAGCGACAGCACAGGGGAGCGGATGAGAGCACAGACACCATGCCCCAGCTCATGCCTGCAGCCAGAATGGCTAAAGTTCTGCCTGATCCCACCACAGCACCTCTTTCCACAGACTCGGAACTCAAGACGCCAAGTCCACCTGCACCCACACCTCCTTAAGGGACGTGACACCCTGTCACACCTTTACGCTGGCTGCTGCCTTCCAAGCACTGCTTTTCCTTTAGCGACTTTGCTGGACATGGCACAGATAATGGCCCTCATGAGATGCCCGTCTGCAGCCTATCTGATTAATTCCCCATACCCTGGCAGCCATAATTGCTGCTGGCAGGAGCCGGTTGAGCACTATTTCTGCCCCTTTGCTGTCTTTTCTCAGGCAACAAATCTGAATGATAACTCACACAAAGTATCTTGTATCCCGTGCCAAATAACAAGGAGCCCCGAAGGTAAAAGGGCTTCTGGTTATGCAGCTGTGTTGTAGAATTAGATTAGAGCTATCCGAGCAAATTATCCCAGCAAAGGGTAGCCAGGAGCCTCTCCCTAATGGAGGTTCAGCAGATAAGGCTGCTTTCTCTGAAATGGTAATGGAAGCAGAGCTGTTAATACTGTGTGAACACGGCTGCTCTGCGTGTGGTATGTGCCTCTCTCCCGGCCCGGTGCACCTGGCGAGGATGCCAGCCTCCTCCCACCCTGCTGAATTACCTGCCCCTTCGGGCAAAAATCAAAGCAGCAAGTTGCTTTGTGATTGTTCCCACATTTCTGCTGGGAGCGCTTGGAAGCAAGGGAAGAGATGGGATCAGTTTTCTTTTCTCCAAGCATTTTGATCCAATATTCCACATTATGCACTACTCACTCCAGGCTGAGACAAAGCAGATAACAGCCATCTCTCTCCTCCAGGGCTTTCTTCCTCCTCTCCTCTATGGACTTTCGAATGATGATTTTCAGAACACACCAAACTGTTGTGTCTGGCTGGAATCGAAACTTTCTTTGGCAGACCTCAAGCGCTAAAGTTACTGAAACCTCGGCCTTGCACCTTGGCTCCAGGCATTGCATTGCTCTGCATTGCCTTTGGCACATTGTTTAAAATAGATACCTCGACTCCATCAGACGCCTGGATTCACACCTGCTTTGGACTCAGCACTGGCGAAGTATTGCTCAGTGATTCCCTTGTCTATATGGAGCCTCCAAAAGCCATCAGCTCACAGGGAGAATTTATTAGAAGAGCTGCTAATAATTAAATGCTGCACAATAACATTTCCAGGTTTCATCAAGTACATCCTGCTTGCAGGGCAGCCTTGAACAGTAATTAACAGCCACTAGTCACCAGGCAGCATATATCACCATATACATCACAGCAGCGTCCAATTACTTCTTTATTGCCAAACGAAGGCAGGTGCTAAGATAAACCCAACAACAGACATTGGCAGGAGCAGCCCCTCGCCCTCCCCGTGCCCCCAGCCTCTGTGCCCGCACTTGCCTTCAGGAGTCCTCCGCTGGCGGTGCCCAGGAACACCACGGTGTAGTTATTGACGCTGGCGACCGCCACTGCGGTGAGGCCGTTGTAGGTGAACACGGGGGTGGCGGTGACGGGGTTCACGATGGCCAGCGGGTGCTGCAGATGCGCTGCTCCGCAGTCCAGCTGCTCCGGCTGCAGCTGCGGGGACACACGCGCGTGTCAGCGGTTGCACCAGACCAGGTCCTGCCCACCGCCCGTGAGGCTCAGTGCGGACAAACCGCTGAGCCCGGGGAAAGGGCCTCACTGATGAGCCATTCAATGGGAAAATGCAGGTTGAGACGGTGGCAGGAGTGGTGATGGAGCCTCCCTTGCCCTTGCGAGGTCTGTCCTCGGAGCCAGACCTGACTGAGCCCGAGGAACGGGCTTCACCGGGTCTCCTCGGACGAGCTGATGGAGGGCTCTGACCACACTGCGGGCAGGATCAGGGCAGCACTGGGATGGCTGCTGGGGCCGTCCCGACACAGGGCACCCCAGGCGGGCGCCCACCGGGCAGGGGCCCGCTCCCCGCAGCACCACGGGGCTTCACAGCTGTGCATGGGAACGCTGCTGCTGCCCGTCCGCGAGCACGGGCGAGCAGCCAAGCACCTGAGCCCACCCCACACCTACCCAGGGCCCAGGAGGAGACAGACCCTGCCCCAGCACCCGTCCCAGCCCATGTCCTGCGAGGAGCCTGTGGGACCACGAGCCAAAGTCCCGGTGGGAGCAGGGGTGGGAGGGAAGCAGGCAGGGGTCCCCTCCCCGCACGCTGGGTGCCCCCAGCCCTCCCTGTCGAGGTCCCAGCCGGCCAGGGACCTGCTCTGCCCACAGCCGCCCGCTCTGCTCCCGCGGCACTGCCACGGCCCCACCGCCATCTCCCCGGGGGCACTGCTGCTGTGCCGGGCGGCTGGGAGCTGGACAGGAGAAGGGAAAGTTCCTCGAGTAAAAGAACTTAGAATATTATTTCCCTGCAAGTGAGGAAATGAGTGAGAACAGAGCCAAGGGAGAGGAAAAAAGCCAAGCTCGCTGGAGACCCTAAGGACTGTAAATGCAGGCTCCGATCTTGCTGCTGCTGGAGTCAACAGCAAAATTTCCACTGGTCAGATCCTGACACGCTTGGCCAAGTCATGCAACACCTCCCTGCGGGCGCTGCCCGCTGACAGGCTGAGACACGAGGAGAGCAGCCTGGGAGCAGGATCAGGCCGGCAGGCGTGAAACGCAGGAGGCTGCTGGCCAGGCAGGAGCAGATTGGTGATGGAGGCGTCCCCACACCGCGGGGCACGGAGGGGAGAGCAGCAGCAGTGAAGCTTGTCCCAGAAATGCTGGAGCCACTGCAACCACCCAGCCTGGCCCCATGGGCTGCAGCCACTTGCGGCCCGCCGTGCCCTGGTGAGCAAGTATGAGCTGTGCCCTGCGCACAAGACCACAGGACACTCATTATCTGCCTCTGGCTTCTTTTGTCAAGCTGCTCCCAAAGCCACGGGGGAGCAGGAGCTGGCTGTGTTACAAAAAGTTGAACCGAAGACATCCCGAGGCCAGGAGCTGCAGCTCCAGCAGAAGCCCAGCAGCAGCGGGAGCTGGCCGCGACGCACAGCCTGGAAGCCCAACCGCAGCTCCTGTGGATCTTTGTGCCCGGTGCTGCCGGTCAGAGCTGTCCAGGCTGGCATCAAGGCTCCTGCTCCCATTCGTTAACAGGTGCAAAAGAACAACAGCAGAGGAAAAAAAATTAAGGACTCCTCATCTACGAACCTAGTCTGTGAGCAGGTATTTGGCTTACTTGGCCCACAGCAAGACAACAGACTTGACCATCCTGTGCTAAATTAATTAGCACCGTCGCTGCATGACGGCAGCATTTAAAAACTAGACTGCTGCTTCATATTTCTCCTTCCCTGCTGAGACGCACCCAAGATTTATGACCGCTCTCACCCTGACTCCTCCGAGATTCTCCTTATAATTTCTGCTCAGACAATGTGGATGGATTCAACAGCGTCTGAATATCACAACAGTCTCGCTGCCGACAATTTACCTGCTGTCACTCCCACAGCAGCTTTTATGAAGTGCTGTGGGGGCAGCTGGCGCCGTTCAAATGATGGGCATGTTTCGAGGGCCATTACCACATCATCTGCAGTGTCATTTCAGGCTCATCTCAAAAGCCGCAATTGTGCTGTCACCCTCGCTGGGTGCTGGCACGCGGCTACAGGACGACAACTGCAGGTACTTGCAGGCTGGTGCTAGCCTAAAAGCAGAGGCGATTACAGCCCGGCTGCGGGAAGCACTTACACACCGTGCCAGGCAGGAGACCGCTGATGGACCTCAACCCACACCCCCGCCACCGAGCAGGTTTTACGCCTCACTGAAGTCAGCCGTACTGCAGACATCCCTTCCAAACAATAATCGGGAGTGCTAATTTAAGCAGAACAAACGCAGGGACTGCGGTTGTATCTGTTAGGATACTGGACCACATGCTTCTACCACGCAGAGCTGACGACCAGCCTGTTAGCACATCCCTTCCTTCCTGGGCCGAGTGCACGAGCCCCGTGTCGCAATTCCCGCGGAACCGTTATTGTTTCACTAATGGAACCAGACTGCCTTCAGCCCTCCCCTTTTCAGTCGGTTCGAAGCCCCCGGCCCTGGGCCAGCCCCTGACCGCAGGCCTGGAGGATGCGGCAAGGCTCCGGGCCTCTGCTCCGGCCAGTGCCGAGAGGGGGGGCGGCACGCTTGGAGCCGCAGCTTGGTTCGTACGGGAGCGAGACGAAAGGATCGAGCGCTGTGGATGCAAGAGACTTCGCTAAATGTATTTTGCAGTTTCACGGCATCTCATTCTGTTAAAAAATAAAACTGCAGCCCAAATTCTCAAGTGTATATGCTTCCCCCTGTAACTGGGCAACGCAATTTCTTTATGCTATACACATGCTATGGCAAACCATTCATTTTTCTGATTTAATGGTTCCTTCCATTCACAGCCAAACCTTCAGAAAGGCACTTGGTTTTATTTATTTGCTTTGGGGACGCTTATCTCCAGCTCCACTTCACCACCCCTTACCGACGTCAACGAACCGGAGCGCCCAGGGCTCCCCGCGGGGAGGCTGAGGCACGGCGGCAGCGCGGGCACCGGCAGCCCCAGGACGCTCGGGGCCACATCTCGGAGGAGCCTCCCGGCAGCAGCGGTGTCAGTCCTTGCTGGGCTCCCCCAGCGCGGGGCGCAAGCCTTTCCTCCCACAGATGGCTGAAGCCAATAGAAGCTCCTTATCTGCTGCCTCTGCCTGTTTATAAATCACTCTTTACAGACCCAATATAAACGCAAAGTGTTTTTCGTGGTAAACAGGATGTAACTATTCTAATGCAGGCCAGGCATTATTTTGGTCACATACATCCTTCCTCTAAAACACCTTTCTTCAAATGACATCAGCTCTTCCGAAGGACAGGCAGGAGGAGACATATGGTGTTTCCCTCACTTGGGCTCCAGGGTGGGGTGACACAATATGCTGCTTCTGTCTGTAAACTACAGCTCCGAGGAGATATTTTAACTCTGTCATTTTAGGGTAAACAGGATATGACCAAGTCACATCCTTATGCAGGCACCAGACAATCACTCCAGATAACCACCGCAGCTTGGGAAATTTCACTTAGAAGTTGTGCTGAAAGGCATTCTTGTTACAGAATGGGTGAAATCTCGCTCCATCTTAAACCAGACTGACCTACCCTGAAGTGGGGGAAGCATAAACAGAACTTTTCTTCCAAAACCAGTAACTTTCTATCATCTGCATTTTAAAACAACCCCACGGGCATGTACTGCGTTGCCACTGTTTTTCTGCAACACACTGTGGACACTCAGTAACTCACAGCAATATTGAGGGGGGGCCAAGACTCAGGTCCTTCCGCACCCAAAATGTTCGCCCCTGCCACTCACGCTGCAGGGGAGCCGCCCCAGCGCAAGCCGCCGACAACCCAGGACCAGCACGGGCTGAGCAGCGCCGCTGCCACCCCGCACGCTCGCGAGGAGGGCGTACTTTGTATTTCTACAAAATTTCAAAAATGGGGCAAATTAATCCAAACCAAGGAGCAACTTCTAAGAGGAGGGTTAGTCAGTCAGATTAACCCCCGAGAGTGATCAGAAAGACAACGTGGGACAGAGATAAAACATTTCCAACCACATCAGAGCTCAAGCGTTCAGCTGTTTTCGCAGTGCGAGCTCAGTCCTTCATCCCAGGCTGAGAACAGCACAAACTGAAGAGGCGATTTACCAGAATTTCCATTACCAGTCCCCCGGCCCTGCGTGCTGTGCCCCAGAGGCAGGCCCGCAGGATGTCGGTTTCGGAAGGAAGTCTGCTGGAAACAGAAGGAGGAAGAGGAGTGGTGAGGCAGCACTCAGGAAAACCATGAAATGTACTGATTTTTGTATCCTGTCTTTGTGACCTTAAAAATAGTTCTTAAGCAAAGATGGAGTTTATTTCTGAATCAAAACCAGGCAGCAGTTCAGAAAGAAGCCCAGCAGCTTCTGCTTTCAGCAAGCAAGCTCTTCCTTACTGTACTACAGAGAGCCTGAAAGCTTCGCAGTGCAGCAGCAAGAGGAAAGCGAACCCACCCCTTTCATGCGTCGTATCAGAGTGGATTAAAGTGTTGGCTCCTAACACGCCTGGAGTCCTGGGAAAATGACATAGCCAGCATCCGATAATCCGCTCCAAACTTGTTGATTTGTGGGACTAAGCAATCGTCTTCATAGGCTCAAAATTTGGCAGTTGCTCCCACACAACTGACATTTTCAGGCCATTAAATTCTGTGATAAAAGGGCTCTAGCCTTATCTCCTGCCTTCCTTAACATAAACCATCAGGCTTTTATTAACATTTAGGTATGACTCAGGGAAATCTCTGACTGCAGACAGAATATTGAAAATAATTTGGATATTGTCTGAAGAGAATAGCAGAGCACGGATTCAAAGCTGAACAAGGAGAGAAGCTAAAAACCAATGTGGAAATATTCCACAAGCACCATAACAAAATGGGCGGAGCGAGAGATGGTGGCCAGCAGACTCGGCTGCATTATGAAAACAGAAAGCACAAGCCCCCCTCTGTGTCCGGCAGAACCCAGACTCGGCCACAGAATCCCTCCCCAGGCACAGCCTATTCATTATGGAGCCCTCCCAGTGTTGCCAGCAGTTTGTACACACAATCATGCGTTTATCTGCCAGAGTGTTGCAACCAGAGCTGTCAAAAACAGGCTTTTTAGGATGCCTGGAGGAAAATGTCATCCTTAGAAGAGGACTCCACTGTTAAGGCACTTGAGACGTAAGCGGTCTCTAATTGTAGTGCTGCCGCAAAGGCGGGCATTATCAGAGAGCTCCTCTGACTTCCCATCATGTTTTTAGGCAATGGGAGGCAAATCAATGTGCACTCTTGACCAGTTGAGGCACTCAGGCTGAGCACCACTGGTAAAATGAATCTTGCTGCATTTTTCTCAAGAATCATCCACACCGAGCAATCAGCACCCACACAGCACAGCAGATGTCCTTAAAAAAGGCTTAAAATGAAATTTGCACCCTGGTTTTACTGTTTACTTGGACTACAAGTTTCTTGAGCGAGGAAGCCGCGCTTTTGCTGTGCTTTGCACAATGCCAGCCCTGGCCCAGGCTGCACTGCTAGCCACCAGCGTAACACAAATAACGGGCTGTCCAAACAAGGATCCGTCTGCTCTCGACTGCGACCTGGACCGCGGCCCACTCGCAGGGAGCCACGGGTCGTGGCACCGCCACGCCAGCGGCTCCTCCGGCCCGGCGGTGTCCGGACATGGGGGGCAGATCCCTGGTGCCGTAAACCAGCACGGCCCCACCGATACCTGCAGATAACATCTGCCCAGATGTTACCCTGAAGTGCCTGAAGTGTGTGCAAGAGGCCACTCATGCAGCTCTTGGGACCACTTCTGCCGACCTGCGTGTTTGTTTATGTCCTAGGAGCCACAGCTGCTGCACTCCCCACGCACCTCTCGCCCCGCGTGGGTGTGAGCGGGAGCACCGTGGCCCCCGCACCACCGCTGCTCGGGGACAAAACCCAAATACCGCAGGGAGAGGCACGCTCGTCACACTGCCACGAAGTTCCCCCTTGCAGGGCAGGGCATGACCTGCGGCTCGCAGCAGCGGCAGCCCGCACCTCATCGCTTTCCTGCGCCCGTTCTGCCAGGCTTTGCCTCCAGCACGGGCACTGGTGTGAGCCGCCTCAGCCTTGTGCACGTCGACCCCAGAAAATGCGGGCTCTGAACTGGGCTCACCCCTCCCGCGCTCTGCCCCACAGCAGGTTACAATGAGTGGTTCAGCCGTGCCGTGCCGTGCCATGCATCCCGGGAGCCTTTGCACAAGCTCTGCACACCCAGCAGCCAGCCTACGGCCAAGGTCTCACACACCTCTGCTCTGCAGCAGCAGCTGGGGACACCAGTGGGGACACCAGCGGGGACACCAGTGGGGACAGTGCCGAGGGGCTCCCAGTACCGGACAAGCGCTGGGGAAGGGTCGGCGCAGAGCCCGCTGGCCTGAATCCGCACGGCTCCTGTGCCGGCGCCGGGACCCCCTCCCGCCCTCCCCTCACCACCAGCCAGAGGGACAGAAGCAGGGAGGGGGACCAATGACAGCATCGCCCCGGGTTTTGCCAGGAACGTCACTTGTGCTGCTGACGTGTTCCGCGTTCCCAGCGCGTGTCCTGAGAACATGAGGCCGCACTGGGCTGGCCACCGCGCTGCGCACAGAAGCGCAGCTCTCCGCCGCCCCAGATGAAGCCAGGCTCGCGCCGGCTCTGTTCACAGCCCAGCACCCGAACCGCTCCTTCCCAGCAGCAGCTTTCCCGCCTTGAGTCGGGAAAGTTAACGGCTTGCTGAATAGCAGTAATTGCTTATGAAAAACTATCAACAGATTCCCTCTGTCAAATCCCCATGAATCACCATTCCTTTGACAAACGAGCATTCACTGTACCAAAGCCAGCGGCATCCAGCAGAATAGATGCATCGGTTGCACGGAGAGAAAAATGACTGTATCAGTTCACCAGCTCCTCCCCTCTACAGCAGACAAATGTCACCCCCATGCCAAAAAGTGTCTCTTTGGCTTCTGCAGAGCTCCTGATGCCTGGCAGTATTTCAGCCTCTTATCTTCATTTTTATTTTACAGGAGAGCTTTTCTTTTCCTGTCTTATAAAACTCATTCTTCCCTCTTCCTACTCTCGACTCAACCCCTTTTCTTTCCTGCCAGCTCCTGACATTCACTCTCCACAGCTTCACATGGGGAACGCACCCGATTGAAACAACTGAGGAATTCAGACCAGTGTCCCTCAGATTAAGCGAGCAGAGAAAATAATGAGTGAAACCAAGCAAGCACAGTAACAATCGCCATTAGAAAAGGCAGGGCGCAGCAAACACTGCAGACAGGTGATTCTCCTGGGACTTTTCATCCCCTTACACCTGCTCTGCAGTTGCACAAGGATTAATCAGGTTTCGTTACAAGCAGCAGCAAGAGTGCGTGAGGGCCCTGCCGCTGTCTGTCCCGGTGTGCCCATATCGCTAGTTCTGCCTTTCACTGGTTTCTGGAGTTTTCAGCAAAGACCAAGGCACTCATCTGCTGCAAAATGAGGGGCTAAGCAGACCGCAGCCAGATGCAGGACCAGGGCTGAGCTAACCAGCTGAGCCCACCTACTGCCCAAAGGCACACCAGGAGCTGCTTCAGCACGGAGTCTGCAAAGACATGGAAAGACCGAGACCTTCAGCCAGCTGACGGCCAGACCCAGCTCAGGTCAAACCACTGAACCCAACTGCAGCCGCCGCGCTCGCCTCCTGCAGCCCGGGGCCTGCGCGCGGCTGCAGCCCGGCACCAGCTCACGGAGCTGCAGCAAGGAGGACAAGAGCGGGCTGGGGCGCAGAGCCGGCACATGAAAACCGGCTGCTCGTGAATGCCTGCGCTTCAGAAAGCCTTGCTCGTCGCTTCCCCAGGCGAAGAGGGAAAGCTGACCCCGAGACCCAGCTGCCGGCAGAGAAGGCTGCAGGGACTGCTCACAGCAGCCCGCCGGGACCTGCCCCGCACACAGCTCCCAGGACACCCCCGCGCCCACCCACAGGCCCCCGGCACCGCGCACCCACTCTCGCACTCCCTGCAGAGCCAGAGCCACGGGCAGCACCAGCGACCGAACCGCTTGAAGCAGAGAAATGCAGCCCTTTAACTGAAATTGCATATCCTTCATGCCGCCAGGAAGACTGGTCAAGCTTATTATGTTGGTCTTCATCCTGCATTAAATACAATACTTCAGATTATACAATCGAATCCCCCCGGAATGGGCAGGCAGAAGGATTAACGAACAACAGGCTCCAAAGGGGTTGTCATAGTCAAAACAGCAAGTACTGGAGCAGTGAGAGTTCGTATGTCCTTTAAATCCCCCCTGTTGGAAACGCCGCTCCTCTGCCCAGTTCTGCAGGGACAAAGAGGAGAATTTATCAGTCGGAGAGTGCCTCCTTCCAAGGGCATTCTGGCTGCTCTGAAAGCCCAACTGAAGAGTCCCCATTGAAATTGTTTGGAATAAGACATCTGATTTATTCAGACTGTATTTTCTTAGCTGCTCTTTCCTCAGGAGAGCCCCCCCCTTCTACCACTCGAGCTGTGTTTCTCATTTATGCTTAGCTTTGGCTTCAGTAACCAATTTCAAAATATTCAAGCTCCTTCCCACAAGGAGGAATTCTGGGTGAACATTCAGTTTGGCTCCTCGATCTTCAGAGGTTATTTTTTTCTTATTGCTACTGCTAACACTTAGCACTTTACATGTTCAAAGTGCATTGAAGCCATATCTGTGCGACTGTGCTGAAAAAAGCATCCATTAGAGTAACAACTTCTTACCTAACACAACTGGTCTTTTGCATGTGTCAGTTCAAATCTGCTTCATTTAGCAATAGGTTATACTAAATGTTTTCCTGTATTTTCCTCATTAGTTCAGCCAAATCAATTAAGCTCTGAGATAATAAGCAGAATTCCATTCTTCTTTTACGCTTCCTCAATAAAACCTGGGCGCTCCCCCGGCTTGCGGCGTTACTCCCATCGCACACCGACCTGCGGACGAGGAGCCCTCCGCAGGGGCTGCCCCGCGCAGCCTGTGGTCAGAGCCCCGGTAGGGGCGGTCAGCAACAAAGCAAGGCACCCGCTGCCGGCACCCGGCCAGCCGGGGAGCCTGGCATGCAAGGTCAGAACAAGTCTTTCTGCTCGTCAGCCGAGCCCTTTGAACATACAAGTGATCAAGGCGTAACAACCGTGCTTTAAGGGACGTGTGCTGCTCACAAACATACCTTTTCTTTACACTAATGAACACGAGATAGAGACCTCTGCCCTCATTTTTAGGACTGAGGAAATCCAAGTAACAAGTTGAATGGATGGTAATGGAAAGTGAGAAAGGATCGAGGTCTGGACACAGGATCTTCTGACCTGCAGCCAGCCCTCGAACTCGCACGCACAGAGTCACGCAGGCAGCACCTGTGTGAAGCAAAAGACCTTCTCCAGGCATCTCCCTGAAAGCACTGTGCTTATTTGCTTGCCAGTATTTTATATGTTCAGCTTCTTCTTTGGAAGTCCTATTTTATGGTATGGGGTTTTTTTTGCAATTAGAAAACTAAAATCAGCAGAATGATTTCAAAATTTATTAAAATCAATGGTCCTGTTGGATTCAGCAACTGAGCACCTCTATTATTTGGTCAAAGCGTGGAAGGCTTCCTCTTTCTCTACCATTTTATATTTTTCTCTGCTGTCTTCAAGATCTGCAGAAACCAATGTTTCCAAAACTATTTGGGGAAATCCACTGCGTTTCACAGCTCACTGCGGCACCAAATCTCAGCACAACGTTATGCTACAGCTAGGAGATTGCAGGGACTAGCATCACAGCTCCAGCCTCTCCCCAAAGCGTGAAGCCTTTCCTCAGCCCCTCACTGAAGGGGGGCCGAGCAGCACCCCCCCTATGCAGGGGTGCCACCGGAGCGCCGACCGCGGAGCTGCCCTTGAGGGGGACCAAGCCCTCGCTCGGTGCCAGGGAACTGCAACAGCACACAACTTCAGGGCCTTCCAGTTAAAATCTTCATCTGTGAGCAACACTGAAGGATGGCAGGGATTCACAGTCCAACATCTTTGGAAACTGCTATTTTATATTGTATTAAAAAAACCTCACCCTTCATATTTCCCCTTCCCCATTGAGTGCTATCATTATGTTATAAAATTTTCCCAACTCTTTCCAAAGAGAGAACTCTACACGCAGACGTTTTCTAGAATACGCCAGGTTTTCAGTGGCTCGCGTTAATCAGGCTATCCACCAGAGATGGCTTGTGGCCACTAGTAGCTCACAACACGTTAAATGTTGGCAGCGGTCAGTAGACAATGGGATGAAAATCTAATAGCTGAAGGGTTTTTGCTCCAGAAGCGAGGAGTATAATGCAGCGTAATACTTTAAACAGAGATGAGACAGAAAAAGGAACACAAATTCCAAATTTCCTTCAAATAATAGAGAGGTACATACTTGTAAAAATCCAGACTTTTAGGCAATTTTGCTTCTGGGTTAGAACTGAAAGATTAATACTCCGATGCCACTAATAACATATAAGCTGCTGAAATCTTGTGAGAGCAGCGACCCTCTAATGGTTTGGGCCCAAAAAAATGGGCAGCCCCGTTCCAGCAACCAGTGCAGCCCCACGAGACTGCTGCTACCCAAAACCACGCTGCGTTCGGAGGACAAAGCAGAATGAGGCCCCAGCAAGACAATACGGGAAAAGCCTGAATACCCATGCTCACCCTTATCCACCCCATATTAATGCACCACTCCTGCCCCAGCCCTCGCCCACAAAGCCGTGCTCATCTGACGTCCCTCCCTCCAAAAAACAACACATCCTGGACTGGAGGCAGGGCTGACAGCTGCAGTCGGCGCTGCCCAACGCACGACCCGCCGCCACCGCACTCCTGCAACCGCAGGCACTGCGCCCCCCGCGCGCCCCGCCCCGGGGACGTCCCGGTCCCAGCCTCCAGCACAGGTCTGCATTTGGAGCCTCCGTGCGCTCCCCACGCTGGATGGGCCCTGCTGACACTTGGCGGGTGATGAGGCAAAATCATCACAGGCTTTGGGATCAGCTTGTCTCATCAGCACGCCACATCTGACGCGGTCTCGTCCAGGCTCTGTTTGACACGGGCCCTCTCAGAGCAAGCTGTCCCGCGGCTGCTGGCAGAGCTGCTGCCCAGATGTGGGAACCAGCACTGCTCCTCTGCTCAAAAATGCCAATAAACTCTGCTGGTCTCTCCGAAGTGGGAGATTGCCGTCGACAGTCTGCCACCTCCTCCACTTGCTGCAAGGTGTTAGATCCCCACTTGAAAAGAAAACAAGGACTGTAATCTCTTCTCTACCAACCCAACAACAGCAGAAAAATAAAAAGAAAGAAAGAAAAAAGCAAAGCAGACCCCTCCAGCAGGTGCCTGGTCAGGTCACCCCCCCTCCTGTGCCGTGCTCTGCCACACAGCAGCACCCCAGCACCTGGGACCTCGGCTCAAGTCCTGGCGCTGCCGCCCGTCCGATCAAGGACAAGGCATCGATCAGGCGGCCTCCTGCCACCTTACGTCCCCCACGTGAAATGAGGGCAATAGTGCTCCCCGAGCACAGCCCCGTGCACGGCCCTGAGGCTTCACAACAGGAGATGCACATCGTCGGGGGCTGCAGCAGCACCCTGCGTCCCGGCTCCTCTTCCCCTTTGTGCAAGGGGCACAGCAGGGGAATAAAGCCTTCAAGCATCAGCCACATTTCCTCCCCCTGGTCAAGAGTTTTTACCCCCTCCATCACCTCCTCGGTGCTGTGACTGCAGTGCAAAGGGCTGGTCACGCACCCATGCACGCACCCACGCACGCTGCGGGGGCTGCAAGGCACGAGCTCACGCGCTGCGGCTTCGGCCAGGACCGGGACCCAGAGCCACGCTGCTGTAGGTAGCGTGCGGCGGCACTCAGGTGTTTGTAACTGATTGCTTCCAACCGCTGCTGGTTCCAGCTTGCCTTGTGTTTGCATTAAATTACCACAGCCAGGGGCTGCGACTTAATGTTTCCAGCAACTTGCTGGAAGAGGTCATCAGACCAGAATATCACAAGTTTGCAGTTGCCTACGAGTTTAAATAGATGCCTACCGGGACTGAGAAGCAGGCCAAGCGAGGTGTTTTTATAGCATCCCCAGACACCCATCCACATCTCCAGGTGCCTCGTTCACCCCTGTCCTCAGCCCTGCTCATCTTCTCTCTCAATCACAATAAAACAGACTTTCAAAAATCAGAAAACAGATGTCCCTATCCCTTCATTTACACCCACCAAGACCTCACAGCCAAGCTAGCACCGGTCGGGGCTCCCGAGGAGCAGGTTCACATTTGTGTGTGAGCTCAGTGCCTGCCCTGGAAAACATCGAGGGCTCTGCAAACACAAGTGGTTGGAAACCCCTGAATGGAGGTACGGCTGCTGAGATGTGATCACCACCTCCGTATGACTGTGTGATCACCTCTCCAGACTCCTCCAGCATCCTCCTGGCCGCGACAGCAGCTGAGGCTGAAGATCATACTTCCGCATGAAACACCGGACTTGGCAAAAATGGTTCTTCTTCTGTGTTCCACCTTAGCCATTATTTAGTTACAGGAGATTTGATGGGCTCAATGGATCAAAAATAATCTGAGTTTCTGGTTAACGAGAATGACAAGACCTGTGCGGCCGGCTGTGGCTCTCCAAAAGCCTGCATGGCTGGCTTCGGTTCCCGGCAGCCAGGGGACCCCGCTCCCATCCCGCCTGGGCCAGCCGCAGCAGCCGGCAGCATCGGCTCCAGGGTTCAGAAGCAGGCACGCACTTTCCAAGGGCCAGGAGCCATCTTCTGCTCTCTCTCCTAAAGCAGGCATGATTTCTGGTTTCTGGGCACAGACACTTCCGTCACTTTGACCGAATTTCCCTTTCCAACCTGGGACCTGTTTCAGCGTGAGATGCAAGCCTGTGGGCACGTTCCCACCCTGCCTCCAGCTCCCCGCGGACACGCAGCCCCACGCCAAGAGCGGGGGCACTCGCCCGCCCCGGGCACACTCAGCCCCCGGAGCTGAGCCTTGCCCCGGAAGGACGAGATTCACACGCTCCTGTCCCACGTTTGCCACTGCCTGCGCATGCCTAACCCCCAGCAAAAGGCTGACAGTGACATAAATTTCCAAGGAAACGTATCTAATACCTGCCATGCCTCACTAACACCTGGTGAGGAACAGAGCAGGTGCTCTGTACCCAGCCCAGGGTCCGAGCCTGACAAAAGGCTCGGGGGGAAACCTTGAGGGGTGGGGGACACCGACTTCTTGTCCAACAAAACTCAGAAGCAAAACAGACGTCACCGATACAACACTGTGGTCTGGCTTTGCAGTAACGGGGCGTGCTCCTCTTCAGGTGAACGCTAGCACCTCCAAGCACAGCACCTTCTGTGAAAAGCAGAAATGAAGTCTGCTGCAAGAACTCCTGCTTTATTCTTAATCTACAAATTAAGTGTAAATTCCCAGTTTCCCTTCAGTGGCTAATCCTCTGGATTTATGTGAGTAGATGTAAGGTTAGAGCACATTTATTTTCATGTTTGGAATTTCTAAATTAGTATAAACCGGCACTTCAAAGTAACTCAGCTCCTATAAAACCCAATCCCACGGAGACGCCACAGTGTGCTTGGACAGCAAGTAGATGCTTTGTCATATTCCCACGTGTATATGAGTTTTTTTTCTTTGGGAACGTTTTCTTACTGGTTTTGAGCCACATTTCCATGCCCAAGCATACATATACTGAGACTGTTTATACAGTCTACCCAAGGAGTTCATTTTATTTAACAACCCGTTATAGTAAAACTCACTGGTGGGTATCTCATCGTTACACCACAAAACACTGTGTTCAATGAGCATGCAGGATCTGACACAAAGCCACAAGAGCCAGAAACTTGAGAATTAATGCTGAAACGCATCATTATCCCATGTCGTTGTGCCCGTTTTTCAGCATAGACAACAAACAGGGTTTTCAGCCTTTTTAGAGTTGCAGACCCCAGAACATGTCCCAGGAGAGATGCAGATCCCTGGGTAGCAAATCTAAATCTAATGAGTACGAGTCTGCTTTCTCTCATTACCTCTCAGAGGTTTTTTAGGAGAGCGCAGGGCTCGGCATGGAAAACCACAGAAGGAAAGTAAGGAGCCTGGCAAAACCGGGACGTCTGGGGCAGGGTTACCAGCTCGGCTTCCCTCCAGGGTGCTGGCTGGTCACGCGGTGCATTTTATCCCATGTTGATCTCAGACCCCTATATCAGCAAGTGCGTGGGCATGCAGCAGGAAGGTTTGCAGGGATGCCGGGACATCCACATTCACCCGCCCTTCTGCTGCTGCCGCAGCCGGGAATGAAGGGCCAGGACAGCCCGGTAGCTGCCTCGATTTCCCTGCCCAGAAAGGCGGCTGGCACAGCTCAGGGGCACCAGCCGCGGCAAGAGGGTGCCACGCAGCTGTCCTGTGCCGGGGCACGCGGGGAGGCAGCGCGGGGAACCGGCCGTCGCCTCCCTTCCCCTGGTGCCGCAGGGAAGGCGCGGACGCCCTGCTCAGCCTCCCCGGGCTGGCAGGAGGACGGGGCCGGCCCTGCCGGCCGGTTTTCGCAAGGGCACTGGCTCCTGGCAGCTGCGCCATGCTCCAGCTGCGCCGCCGGGGTGACCTTCAAACCTAGTGGGCCACAGTGCAGCTGGGAAGAACAGTTCAGAGATGAAGTTAACCCACTCGGTGTCCCCAGGCTTTGATAAGCGCTTTCAGCACGTTGCTGCAGATGACGTTAAAGACAGGCTGCTGAAGAGAGCTTTTATCCCTCTTCGATTCTGGAGGCTCAGGTCCAAATTAACCCAGGCTTCTATCAGTGAAAACACCACAGCTACTTCATGCAAGTATTTCATTTTAGCTGCATGTGTTACAAAAACAGCCTGCTATTTGATAGAAAATTCATTATAAAAAGCTACTTCTGTTGTGGGAAAGCAAACCTAGAGCTCACCCACTCACTCTCAGCACATCAAGAACCCGATCAAACCAAACCCTTCCCCGAGACATCCTCCTTCCCCTAAGCTGCTGCTGATTATTCACCTCCTTGGTGACTTTTTGGTGACGCTCACTGAGAACAACCAGCCAGCCTCCTGACCTAGACCATGCTCCTCTGCGCATTTTCCCCACGTCTCACAAAGTCGTTAAGCACGTGCTTAATTGCAAGTCAGTGCTCCCGTACAGCGATGGTGGAGCCAGCCTGCGGAGACGTGGCAGCCCCAGCTCCTGCTGCCCCACTCCCCTCGGCAGCCCTGCAGACGCTGCTGGCGCAGCGGGAGCCGAGTGCTGACGGCAACGGCCTGAGAGCACTCGGGCACCAGGACCAAGCCCTCGCTCGGTGCCGGCCTCCTGCCGCGCCGCTCGCCACCGCGCCGAAGGCAGCGAGCCTGACCCGCCATCGCCCCGCGCTCCCGGAGCCCATCCCTCACGCCCGAGTGCCGCGCTCCCCGGCTGAGTCACAGCTAAGTGCTGCAGGAGAGGAGCATTCAATTAGACAGAACAACACACAAGGGGGCAATGATTTTCCTTTCACACCGCATTACGCCTAACAGCCCATGCTCCCTATTTGTAACAACCAACTACTTCAGCCTAACACGTATTCGGAATGAATCAGGCCATCATTAGATTTTCATTTTTTTTCCAGAAGGAGCTTAAAACCCAACCACCTAGACTAAAGGAAGAACTAATGAACCACAATTTTGATAATACCGGAGCACCTATCAGCAATGCATAGGCAAAAGAAAACTTGGAAACCCAGTAACGGGTGGAAAAGTGGAGCTTATAATGGGAAGGCAGCTAGATGCTGCTCTGCACCGCTGAACCAGCTGCTGCTTTAATACATTTTCCTGCTGCGTTCCCAGGGCTGGGACACAAAATGTATTAGAGTATTTCATTGTCTTGAAGGTGGAAATTGATGTTAGATTTTTGCAGCACAAAGAAACACAATATTACAACTCTTCTCTTGACACTGCCACTCTGGGACTTGAAAACGAAAACAGCTTGTTAACTTGTTGGCAATTCTAATGATTAAGTAAAAGGCAAAAGAAAAAAAAAATGAAAGGCTCTCCTTCTGACTGGTAGGAAGGCTTCCCAGCAGGCTTGGTCAGCGGTTTTAGAGGAATACGCTTCAAATAAATGGGAAGCGTAGAAATATTAGGCATGAACGAATATTAATAGTATGCTTCATTTATATCCTGCTGTACTTGACATCAAAGGATCTCAAAGCAGCTTTACAAATGTAATCTTTCTCTCCATGTGAGTTAGGCTTCTGAATAACAGCGATACATACAGGAGTGTGCCTCAGATCAGGAAACTGAGGCACCTACAACTGAAGGACTGGCTCAAGGACAGCAACACAGCACCAGTGTCGACAAGGACTAGAATCCAGTTTTCCCTGTCCACCCTTTGTAATCACCAGCCATACTGCCGGTTTTAAACAAATTCTCTTGCAGCCTGATCTCACCACGAAGCTAAACCCTGCAGATGTCTACTGGCTTCTATAGGACCGGAGGCTCGGCATTTTCTACCTTGCTCCCCTGAACCTCACATACCTGATTGCTTACCCCTTCAGGAACACAGACATCCTTCACAGAATGCACTGACAACATACTCCTGGTTGTCCTCCTCACCCACCCACGGAGCATTCAGAGGCAAGGACCACTGCTAGGAGTACACTTCACAGTGCAACAACATTATGGGCCAGAGATGGAGAGAGATCTCACCTCAGTGCTGAGTGTCTCTGGAGTCACTAGGGAATCAGCTGTCTGAATAGCTTATTGGAGATAGCACTGGATATTTCAAATGTTAATACACTGGTGTTACTTGTGATTATTTTCCCTACTAAACAAAAGTTAGAAAAAACAGTGTTTTCTTGACCATCCAGGAGTACCGAGGAAATTCTAGGGAACCAGGTGTCTCTCTGACATTGCGTTTCAATTAAAACTGTGATGCTAATTCTTAAGTACTCTCCAGACTTCTTAGCCACAGTGCCTCCTCTCAACACATCTGACAGAGACATTACAATACTGCGAGGTGCTGAGCGTTGGATTTGCAGGGATGCTGAGCATCAGCCACAGCCAGCAAGAGCTGTGGGTGCCTTCCTGCCCTGTAAATAGGATTCCTGACTCCCAGCGGTTCCTCTGAGAGCCGTGACCATGCCAAGACTTCAGGACTGTGCTCCTAGTGTTTAATGCACTGAGACTTTGTGGAATTAACTGAAAAGCCAGGACAACTACCAGATTGCCTGGCTGTCAGGCAGCTTGTAGTTTGCCACCAGGGAAAAACTATTCAACTTTGCTAGAGTAGGTCTATGAACCAGTGCATTAAGACTACATATTTTAACACAGCATGGAGATGCCACACTAAACACTTTGGTTACCATGGGAAACCTTTCTCTCTTTGCCACTGGCATTGTACAGGGAAGCCCAAGCCCAAATGCTCTATCTTGCCTTTGAAATCCAACAGATGTTTTTACGATCTTTGATGGAGCTGAGTTATGCATCCTTCCCAGAGGAAGAGAAAAATGCAATGTTAAAACAGCTCACCCCCCACCACCACCACCAGTACGCATCTTTAGTGAAAGGGAAAACAGGCGTCTTTATCTGGCGTAAACATTTACGTCCACTTGGTAACAAACTGTGACAATGGCAAACTTTTCCCCCAAACGCAACGAAACAAGGCAGCCTGTGTGCGCGCCTCCCCTTGCAGGGCTGTCCGGCCGCGGCGGCGGGACGGGACGTGGGAAGGGAGCAGCTGCGGCTGGCGGTGCTCCTCCGGCCACTTCCCTCCTAGCTGCGCGGGGAGCACCGCCAGAGAGCCAGAAACACCACGCCTGTGAGTCACCGCCGGTTCACTGGGGACAGGGAACGTGGGAATAAAGCCGTCCCCTGGCAGAGCGGGGGGAGCCCCACCGCGCGCGCACGCACCAGCGCACACACGCTCCCTGCCCCTCGGCGCCAAGCCCGGGGCGCGCCTGGCTGCGGGGGGAAGCGGCAGGAACCCGGCCGGCTCGGACGGGGCGCGCGAGTCTGGCACGGCCCCGCGCGGGGAGCGGGGAG
>VXAA01005409.1:804308-821481 GCA_013399115.1 Anseranas semipalmata
AAAAAAAAAAAGAAGAAAGAAGTGAAAGAAGAGAAAGAAGTGTTGATATTCCCACATTCCACCCACCGAAATCTACAGCGAGGGAAATGGCCCCGAGATAGCACAGCCTCTGATCCGCCCTCCCTTATCGGCGTGGGAACGCTTTACCTGGGTGGGTGAAGGTGTAAATCCACATCCTCTGCAGTTCTTCCCACAGCCGTGGGCATACGTGCTTACCCCCTGGTCGTGGAGGGGGATGCTCTCTGACACCGAGGAGCGCTGCCAGGTAAGTCTCTGCAAAGAAAGCTACGAACCATCCTGCGGCAGGAGACTACAGGCCGTTCTCCGTGCAGCAGATGCTTTGTTGGCCCACGTAGCTTATACCCCACAGCGTAAGTGAAACAGCCCCTAGCAGCTGCCCAGACCAGCGCTCCACAGAGCGCGCCCAGCAGGGACCCCAAGCCTCAGGCAGCACAGACAGGTGCCGAGGGGGCACGGGTGGGCTCCAGGGCACTGCAGGACCCTGACCGCGGCCCTTGGCACCCTGTGGACACTTCCAGCGAAAGCAACGGCAGAGCTGGAAGCCAAGCATGTGGCTTTATCCTCAGTACCCACAGTATCCTCATCTCAATCCTGAGTTTCCACTATGAGCAGAGACCCTGCCAGAGCACCTGCATGTGGAGGAAAGCAGAGGGGAAGCTTGTAGCCTTGCTTTCACCATACAGCTACACCTGTGTATTGTTATAATGGCACAGGTCCCCTTGCAAGAGGGGCGTGTGTCCCCTGCCCAGGGCTGAGCGCAGAGGCACCTTGCCATCTGCAAACAGCCGGCAGCATTTAAAGCAGGGGTGGGAAATCAGACGAGCCCTGGAAAGCAGTGTTCCCTCCTCCTGTCCCCAAGCTGTGCCTTGCCGCCCTGCCCGTTCTCGTGATGCTTATTTTCATTTATACAAAACATGTTAGCAAGGCTGATGAGGATTCTGCACGACTTCTGTTCTGGAGAGGAAAATCCTCTGTTGTTGTCTAATCTCATTTCTACACCTGCCAATTTTCCTCACCCTCTTCCTGTCCTCCTCGCTCTCTTCAGAGCACTAATTAATACACAACTGCCTTGGCCATGCCATGTCCACTGAAAATGTGCATTGAATTAAGTGTTGTGCTTTCGTGCTATCTAACTCATTGTCTCTGCTAATCATATCCTTAATTAGTAGAGTTATTAGCTGTTTTTGAATGTGGGACTCCCAGTTGTTGGATCTTTTTTTAAACTACAAGTTAGCAATATTTAAATGTGATCGTGTCTTTAATTGCATAGAAATAAACCCCCATGATCCCAAACCCTTAATCTGCCTATTTTAGGATTTCTTATGGCTGCTTATCCCGATAGTAGAGCATCTTCCATGTGAAATCAGCCTTTTAAGGCATATCAAATTAGGTTCCAGATTACAGTCAGTTAAAAAAAATAGGCCAAAGAGCATAGAAAAATGTGTGACTTACCCAAAGGTATCCAGTACTGGCTTTGTCAGAAAAAAAATCCCCCAGGAGCTCTGACTCCCATTTCCTATGGTGAGCAGTTAGCTACACTGATACAATTAAAGCCAAAATATTTGTGGTATTGAAGGATTGTTTGACAAAGATTTTATTGTTGTTGTTGTTAGGAAACAATCCTCTGGTAAGATGCTTTGAGGGGAATATTTTCCAGAAATGATTTCCCGCCCCTATTATCTGGGCTGTTAGAAGCTCTAGTGAGTATTTCAGGGTAATGCTCCTAATGGAGTAGTAGAGGTTTTTAAATCTCTCATACACAGATCTCACCATTATTTTTTTGTTCAGGAAGAAAAAAGAAAAGGTCAAAAATAAACCACGCGCCTCCTGCAATAGACATTCACCCCCTGCCAAAATCCCTTCCTGTGTGACTCCTGTGCAGGTTTAAAGACAACAGCTTTTCAGACATCTCTGTGGGGGGAGAGGGGCTGTGTGCATAAGAACTCAAAAACACTTTAATTATTAATAAATATATTTACACGAGAACAGTTTCCCTTTAGGGGAAACATGAGTTACTCATGCAATTACTCAGGTTATATTGACTCAACACTGTCAAAAAAACAGGACCTAATCGCTTTAATACAAGGAGCATAAACATGTATTTATTTAGTGGGGTTTGTGTGCAAGGGAACCATAAAGTGCCCTGTGGATTTGGGAAGAAAGCTCACCCTCGCACCTGGGAGACGGCGGGGTTTGACTCAGCAGATGTAGGCAGGACGGGCGTGCAGGACCCCCGCTCCCTCGGCACGGGGACCCTGTGGGGACCGCGGGCACTCGGAGCTGGGCTGGCTCCGGAGACGACACCGGAAGGTCAGCGCACGTCAGTTGTCGGCTCGTGATGCAGGCTGCACCGGGAAGGACCGACCGGCTGCGCCGCTGGCACGCAGGAGGCAGAGGCACACGGGGCTGTGGGGAGCAGCCATGGTCCTGCTGCAGGTACAAGCCCTGGACCGCACGCCTCCGTGGAGGGGCCTTCTTGTGTCCTGGAGGAGGAAAAGCCAAAGGTCGGCCTCGGCCACCTGGGAGCTGCCGCCAGGCACTCGCCCACCCGTACCAGATCAGAAGGTACCGCTGCTCTGAGCCAGGCAGCCAATTCTCATTTTTGTTAATTTCCTTCACGCCTTGCCTCTAAGTGGGGTCTTCAGTTCATTTTCAATGTGATCACAGGGCAGGTTAATGGGAGACCATAAGGTAGGTTCACAAACATTCACCAGCACTTGTTTTGAATCCTTCTGGCCATTGCCTTTCCCTCTCAAATACATAATGATGGAAAATGGCCATTGGATAGCTGTACTGGATCAGAGCAGGGGTCCAGCTCATGCACTGTCCTCATCCTGAGAGAGGCTGCTGGTGGCTGCCTGAGGAAAGGGTGCCAGAGCAGGAGGGTGGAGGCCAGGGGGTCTCCAGGCAGGACAGGGCTCGCCCTGGAGCTGTGCGCCAAGGAAGCGCAAGGGAAACCGAGGGGGAGCAGAGATGCACTGAGACACAGAGAAATCATTGCCTGCACAAGAACTGCTCCTGATCACCACACTTATCAGATGCTCTCCAGTCCTGCCTGCCACCTTGCTTTGTCCAGTTAGTTGTTAGTGCCTGGTGTCATCAGGCTGGATGCATCAGCAAAGTGCTCGCGAGCACACTTCAGGGCACTCAGAAATGACAGAGGGCTTGGAAATAGACTGATTAGCAATTCTCAGTATATTTTTGGACGAGTGTGGACTGAGTCCCTATTTTATTGTTACTAATCTGTATTGCGGGCACAGCTCATGGAGAAGGAGGCCAGACTGTCATTACTGTTATTACTAATGATTTAGCGCACTGGGATTCTGCTAGGTGCTTAGCAGAAAGATTAAGGCAAGGTCCCTTCCCAAACGTCCTTTAATCTAAACATGAGCCATGGTGTGGGCTCAGGCTTCACTGCAAATGGCTGTAGCAGGAATCGCACCAGCGCACTCCACTGCCACCGCGCTGCTGGCGTCCAGCCCTGGTCTGAGCAAGGGCAAGAGCGATTTATGGGGACAGGAGGCACTTTCTGAGTAGAATCATGCTATCTTCCTCAAACCTCTTTGTTTCCAAAGATGAACCTTTCCCAGTGTAAAATAGAGCAGAGTATGTAATGCAGTCATAACCTTGTCTGCAGCGTGCAGCCGGCTGACGTGCTCACCGTGAGGGATTCGCCTCCAGAGAGGAGCTGTGCAGACAGAGGCTGTGAGCATGAAAAGGTCTCCTTCTGGGTTAATGATAGATTCAGCGCTGGTGAAAGTTCACACACACACAATAATGGCAGGATTTTCCAGACAAGGAGGTTTATCACTAGGCAATAAAAAAAAAAAATGTATGTTTTGTGGCCTATGCTGGGATTTGACACCGGCGCTGTGGGTGGAAGGGAGCTTGGGTTTTACAGGTTGGGCCTTCAGCTGGGATGCAGAAGCAGCAGGCTCCCCGCCTTCCTGCAGGTCCGCTTTGTGACCTGCTGCTTTTTGTTGTTGTTTTCTCTAGAGGCTTAGAAGGGCTCAGTGCTCACTGCCCCAGCCTCACACCCTTTGGGGCTGGAAACGCAGCCGCTGAGCTCAAACGCATCCCCAGCTCCGCTCTGCAAGGAACTGAGCACGTGCTGGGGCCAGCGGCAGCATGGGGGGCAGCCCCAGGGCTGGCAGCGCCTTGCCGGGGCTGGCTGGGCAGCAGCGTGCCCACGGCATGGCGGGGCGGCCACGTCCTGTCCACGTCAGGCCACGGGATTGGGCCCCGCTGCTTCTGACTGAGTTCCAGCAGCGTGGGATGCAGCGTTTGGCTCCTAGCAAAGGAAGTGAATGCAGCATAAAGCAGAGCATCCCCCGTGGGATTCGCAGCGGGGGCCGGGCTGATTGTTCAAAACAAAGCGTGGCCGTGCTGGAAGCGAGCCTGGTTCGCACCCCGGGACTCGCACACGAAGCCCCTAGCTGACCCACGCAGCAAGGCCCTGCAATGGCAGCCAGCGGGGCCGATCCTACCAGCTTTGTTCAACGTCCCCCGCCAAAGCCCGGAGGAAGTTTTTCCTTATGAAGTCAGGCAGGATCGTGCCACACTCTTTGCAATATGTTAACTTTCCAGTGAGCAGTTGCTCAATACGTGCTTAAGTAGACAGGCCACCACTACCCGTTAACCAAAACAAATGGGAAAGGAGGAAAGCTTACAGCACAACAATTGCTTTCAATTAGAGGAAATATCTATTGCCAAAATATGTCAGCGGGATTTGACAGACTACATTTTTTAACTGTATACTACTGAAGAGCCGGCTGCACTAAAATGCAGCTTAAACTAAACAGAGATTTAAACCCTTCCCTTCTTTCCCACAGTATAATCACCAGGCTGTAAATATATTATTATGGTCCACACTAACCTTGTTAATTCAAAGCAATTTGACTTACCTCAGTAGCTTCGATGCTATTCTCTCCCATGTTTGCAGGGCTTGTCGAGGCTTCAGTGCTGACGCTCATTATGTGCTTTTAAGTGAAAGGGTTGAAATGTGGTTAACCGTATAATTATTGTTTGCTTTGCACACCTTAATACAAACCCAAGCATTTTGATTAAGATCTCATATTGCTTTAAAAGATGTACCGTGTCACCGAGCTCTGAGTCAACTCTATTTGGTGTGTCTGGCTCCGAGCACTCTGCTGCACAGAGCAGACCCCCCAGACCGGCTCCAGGCACGTCCCCAGCTTGGCACCAGCAAACCTGTGTGCAGCCCCGGTGGCATCCCATGGCCACAGTGGGTTCCCTGTGACAGGCCCCGTCCCGATCCCAGCCAAGCGGCCACGGCCACCACCTGCCCTGAACCCAGCCCAGCAGACACCGCTGGACCCAGGGCCCGTGCGAATTCATGGGCTTCTGCCAAGGTCAGCTCCAGCTTCCAGTCCCTTGTCGTTGCTACAGCTCTAGGTCAGACAGCCAGCCCTTGCCAAAACCAGCCCCGAGCGCGGTCCCGTAGCTTCTGTATCCAGCTGTAATGCTGACTCACAGCCTCTGCTAGCCTGATCCCCAGCTGGTTTTAACCCCAGCCTCCTCACATCAGCCAGCCCCAGCCACAAGCCTCGTTAAGATAGCCCTTGACAGCATCATCTCAATAACTTACCCTGGCAGTAATTACCATCCCCAGCAATAAACAGAGTTCATCAGCACCTCTAAACCTGACCCTGCCAGGGGCCCTCCCGGCATTACCCCCAAGCCTGGCCCATCGCCCCGTCCTCCAGCACCCTGACCTCCACCCCAGTGCCATCCCACCTCGAGCTCCAGCCCAGAGACCCCTGCCAGCTGATCCACCCGCTGCCAGCCCCAGACCTTACCCTGCACCCCCACCCGGACCCAAACTCTGCCCAGAACGTGCCCATGCCACTTCTAAGGAGGGCAAGGCAATACCTGGCTGTTACAAGAAGCTCCTCCTCAACCTCATTGTTCTCCACGCGGGCTGATCAGGTCCTGCAGTTCTTGCAGTGTGCCCTGGCATTTGAATAGAGATACAGGATCAGCCTCTTGCAGTATCTTATTAGCAGGCGTTAGTTACAAATGCACTTGGCCACTATTTTTTTTACTAGGGAACCTAAAATATTTTCATACCTATATCTTGCAATGGCCTGCTATCTGCAATTTCGAGATAAATCTGTGACGTGTAGAGTCCAACAGCATGTGTTTTACATTGCCTCTAAGAGCTGTCTTTCATTATAATGTCACTTGTGGGGTGTCGTCTGGTGTTGTATATTTTTGGACATATTGTAAACAGTGTGATCGCGTTCTTGACATTTCCCTAGTGCCCCCAACAGTCTTAGAGGTTTACACATTTCTTATGTGCAGTCAACACATCCATTAATCTTAAAGATAAGCCAAAATTTAAAAGGATCACACACATGTATACACACATATATACCTAAAAAAAGACATCCACACATTTAAAATGTCAGCAAGTCCTATGCTGGGCTGGTTGTAGCATTTTGGATTTTGTAGCAGAAAAGCACTAACAAGGAGAGCTACTGGGCAGTTTAGGCTGCAAAGATACTGTAGAATACACATGGTTGTGTGCACGTATACCTATTTGTGCCTGAACTTACCACAAAATCAATATTGTAAAAAAAAAAAAAGTTTGAAAACTGCATACTAATGAAAACATTCACATGACTCTTTATGCTAGTGAAAATACTTTTTCTTTGGATTATCTGGATAGCCTGGTAGAATGGGCACCCTTAGCTTTTCACCCACCCGCAACTGTGACCCTGAAACTGAGCAGCAGGAGTGGTAAAGCAAAGAGATGGGGCAACCTGCTGGTACAGATGGGGAAAGTGAAAAAGAAGAGACAAACAAACAGCCTAAATAACTAAAATGACCTTTCAAAACTCACTCTGTTTTAAAATATAAACACCATAGGGATAGAGTGGGGTACTTCTGTCACCTGAACATCAGCTGTTCCATCTTTTTACTATTTTCACATCTACGTACATAGACATGTGGTGCATTTCAGGGGTTGTGGATGTCACAGGGGACTCCCCCTTCTCCAGGTCTTCTACCCCCAGGAGGGCAGTATGAATCATACAAACACCACCATCACCCTACCTGAGCTTAACACAAGTGATGCAGTTGCTTATAATAGGGTGCAGAGCACCAGCTTCACTGAATTGTGGCCTGCCTAGTCCTGGAAAGGCTAGAAAAATGGCAACAACCCTTCGCTTCATGGTGTTCATCTGAAGAGATGGCAATAATGAGCTTTAATAATAACAAGGGCTAACGAGCTGCAGGTGCTAGCTCCGTGCTGAAGGTGGCAGCCCAGGGCTGGGTGGCAGCTGGGTTTGTTCTCCAGGATTGGCACAAGCCTGTTTTGCTGACCTTGTCAGGCCAGGTTCGGGCTCTGCCAGCTTCTGCGCCCTCCTAGAGCCGAAGCCGTGATCCCCACCCGCGGACCCGTGCCTCCCACCGTCGGCCGCACAGCACTGATCCCTGGCGGGACCCCAGCCCCGAGCCCGGTGCTCCCAGCCCGCGCCTTGGCCCCGCACCCGGCGGGGGAGGCGACCAGGGTCTGCCGGGGTTATGGGAGGAAAACACGGTTTGCTGGGTGACTTACAGGGCGCGTCACGAAATATGGGGATTTCTCCTCCCTGCCAGCCAGCCTCCTTCAGGCCAGGCAGCTCAGTACCCCAAGTTTGCTCCCACCCCGAGAGCTGCTGGCACACAAGAATCAGCCGATGGGTTTGGGCCAGGTCCCAGAGGAGAGGTGTGAGCGGCACCAGAACTACAGCTGGCACGCATTAGGCTCTCGCCAGCAGCCCATGCAGCCATGCCCAGGACAGAGCAAGCCACCGAGGTTTCCATAACCTGGAATCTGACCTCCTAATCTTATCTCCCTCTTGGTGCTTTCTGTCCTCTCACACAGAGAACAGCTTGTCATACAGGGGCAGACTCTTTTAACCTACTTAATGGTACTTTTCACCTTCAGGGTCTTCTCATGCACTGGGTTTATCTTTTGATCGACGTTATTCTTCTAAGTGATGTCTATTTAAGCCTGGGTTTAAAAAAAAAAAAAAAAAAGCAAAACTGACTTCTGGTTTCAATCAAAGCCATCAATCAATTGCCCTGCTCATTTCAGCCTTGTTGAGCAGTGTTTAGCCTCCTCTGAGCAGCACTCACAAAAGGAGGAGTCTGGGGACCAGTCCCTGAGCTCCTGCGCACACCGAGGTTTCCTATCCCACAAGTGGTCCCATTGATTTCATCGAGCCATTTGCTAAGCCATTCAATAATCGTGGCTAGCAGGGACAACAGAGCATGGCCCATAGCAAACAGTATCTTTGTTTAAGGTCATTCCTGGGACTGCAGAAAGGAAGCGCATGTTGTTCCCAGCAGATCCAGCGTTTCTAGGGCTTTCAGTTAACCCATCTGTAGCACCAATTCTGCTCAGCAAAAATTAAAACCACACTTGCAGAGCCCTGTCCTGCACTTCTCTCCCTCTTGTATGATACCTACAAAGTAAGCGCAGCAGCAAGAGCAGCAGGATATGGCCTGGTGGCTGCTCAGATGCAGAAGGTTGAATAAATATTAGTGGTTAAACCAGCAATTAACCCGCCAGTTGAAATATCCAACAGAACCCATGTTTTCCTCCCGGTTGATGCAAATGAGAGTTGATTGTAAACAACTCATGCCTAAATTATACCTTAGAGAATCCAAGTAACACAGTTGGCCTTGCCTGAATTATTTCAATGAAAACAAGGCAGACAAATGAGTGTAATTGTCCAACTTCTTTCATTCGCTAGCTTTTGCCTTGCTTGGAACCTCCTGCAGCTGGACGTTCATGCCAGGTTTTGAATGTAAATGTACCTCTGGCCTCCACATTGGCACTATTAGCAAACCTGTTTTTCTTTCCTTCTTTCTACACAGAAAGCTGGGGGAGGGGGAAGTAAAAGAGGCAAGGGACTGTTTGTGGCCTGTGTTTCAAAGGAGCATTACACTCCAGCTCCCAGACGATCATTAAGGGACCGGTGGCCAATACTTTTGTTCCCATGCTGGGGTATCACACTTAATCAGCTTCAGATCTCATAGCCCTGATCCCACACAATAGATGGGGAAAGAGAGCAAGAAAAGCTGTATCGGTTCACTTATGCCACTTCACTTGTTGCATGAAACTTTGCATCTGTTTTACACGGAGGCCTAATCACAACTGCCTGGAGCTCCTCGTTCCCCAGTCAGACAAAAAGAGCCGGCATCTGCTTGCTCCGAGGGGGCCAGCTCCTCCCTCAGCTCACGGCTCAGCCTCAGACGGCGCAGGGAGCAGGGAAGTGCCCCAGGAAGCTACTGCAGAACGGACAGGCTTAGGAACTGCCACGTAACCGGGGAAGCTGTCTGGGCGCGGCTGCATGCCCGCGTAGCGCCCGGAACATCACTGCTGGACACCCGGCAGGCCTCTGCTCGAGGCACGCAGCTGGGCGCCCAGGCGTGCTCTGCTGTCGCGGGGCCTGCACACCCTTGTCCCACAGGACTGCGGCACTCTGCAGTCGCCACACATGCACAGACACTGAATTTTAGCCTCTGTCCGTGCTGCCAACAGGTGGGCTCTGCTCACCGTGACAGCAGGCCTGTGTGTGGCGCGGGAACAGGAGTGCGAAAGCACCCAACGCCTTTACACAGCTCCACCAGCTCATCGTCGCATATGTTGTTTACCAGGACTGCAGTACGGCTGCTGTGCGGAGCTGCTTGTTGCAAGGCCAGATTCGTAATTTGCTGGGAAGAGCTGGAGGGTTGGGCTGGCTGCTCGGGACCAGGAAAGGATGGTTTTTGATAGCCTGTTAATCAGCCCTGACACTGGCAAATGCCAACAGAGCCAAAACCAGCCAGATCGCAAGGTGGCCATACAGATCCCTGGCTCTGTACCTATCAGGAGAGAGAAGGGAGCATGCTGAGAGTGATAGAAAAAGGGGGTTGTTATACCTTTGCACTCATTGTTCCTCTCTTTGGAAGCAAAGTCTTGTTTGCAAGACATCTAACAATGTGGATATATTTAAGAAAACAATTATTTTTATTAGCGATAATTGAGAGCTTAAAGTTTGACACATGATCAAATATCTTCCTGATTTGGGAAAGGAAGAGAATGAGGCATTTCATTTTTGAGCAGCACACTATAGGACCCCTTCCACTCAAGGAAAACAAATCTGTCTCCTTACCTCTTCTTTCTTCCTTTGCTGCACATTCATTGACTAATGAATTCTCACCAGCTGTAACATTCATCTGCAAACTTAAATCAACCTTGTAAAAGTCTACTTGTCCATGGTGAGTAATGCTTTTGATTGGTGAGTAATTCATCTCTGTGGAGGGGCTTACGTTTGGTTTATGTTTTTGCTGCTTGGGATAACGTGCAGTGGGAGTCTGGCTGTTTTGCATAATTGTATACTTTAAGTGCCAAGGGAACTCAGTCAGGGGTGGGTAGTTTCATTTTCATTGTTATTAATGACAACTGAATAAATAAATACAAAACAAAGCATAATCAAATGATTTGATTCTTTGATTTTTTTTTTTTTCCCCCTCAAGATCATCCTGATAAAGGATGCAGGAGACAATATGACAACTGGGAAATTTCCATGGCAGTTTTTCAGGTGCTTCCTAAAACATTTTCCATTAGGCATCCCTAGAGGTCCAGTATTTGCGTGATTATCAGAAGGAAGGAGTTCAGTTGTTTTGTTGTTGTTGTTTGGCAGGGTTTTTTTCTTTCCTGTCTTCTTCCTTTCTTGGCTTCCTTCATCTAATGGCTCCTCAAGACTCAACAACCCACATTTTTCTTTACAGAACACAAGAAATAGCATCCCTCATTTTCACACTTCAGAGAAGAGACAAAAGAGACCTTTTGGCAAAATGTCAGATTATGTGACTGATAACACCCCCAATCATTTCAGACTATGACTTGTGGCTATGTTAGACTCAGATGCGAAAACAAAACACATACATTTTATGTTGGCCACTTCACTCCATTCTATTAAATTAGGACTAGTCATTAGCTGGTGGAGATGGAGAAACATTTCCATCAAGAACCAGGGCGGGGGGATCACATCCTCCCTCCCCCAGCCTTCCAGCATTTTCCCTCTAGAGATATTGGTGTGAAACCAGCTCACATGACAAATTAAAGTGATTCATAACCCAGCTGTAGTCTTTGTTGACAAGCCCCATCGCAAAGCAATCATGCAGATTTTATGCATCCAGAGCGTGCCAGGGAAGAAGCCCAGTTAGCAGCATAGATGGTACTTTCAGAAGAGGTCTGATACAACTTGGCTGAATTCATCCAGAGCACGTGAAGGCCAAATGGCTGTCACTTGACAGCAGTTAATAATGTATCTTTAAAAGGGATATTTTCTACGCTAAATTAAATTTCCAAGACATTACCATGCATCTTCAGCCTTATCTTTTTGTCTAGATTTTTTTTTTTTTTGCTCTATCAGTCTTTAAACACGCAAACAGGGATTATACAGATAAGCCCACAGCATGGTTCATTCTGGCAGTGGCTTATCAATCACTGTTAATTAACTTAGTGGATCCATAAACTAGACAATTCAGCAGTGATCCTCTTTTCACCACCACCGAGTTACAAAAAGCTTACTGACCATTTTGCACATGCATCCTCTACCAGCAGTGCGGAGACCCCTCGCGCTCAACCGTGTTTCAGTCGGCACACGTACACACGCACCACATTCTGCTTTCCCCACTTCATGCCACACTATTTTCCTCCTTTAAGAGGGCTGAGCTCCACCACAGGTTGCATTCATTTGCTTACAAGTTTAAGGTACTCTGCTTACAGGCTCAAAAGCTTAAAGCCAAACAGACACGCTGTTACCCATGGTGTCCATTCACTGCTCTCACAAGCTCTGACCTACACACACTGGCCAGGCGAGGGCCGAAGTCTCGTGCCACCTCACGGTGACCAGTGGCACACCAGGAGCCCCAAGGCAGGCTGGAAGTGCTGCCTCAGATTTACCCATCTCAGTTCCCCAGGATGTGGGAGATATGGACAGCAAGAACCCCTGCAGCTGCAGTGCTTGAAGGGCCACCCAGAAAGAGAGGGGTGTCCTGGCACCTCTTGCACACCTCACCTTGCCCACCTGCAGCACCTGGCAGCTCCGTGGGGTGCACCCAGCACAGCCACAGCCCACCCTCAGCCCGTACACACCTCTCGGCGGGGTCATGTTTCAGAGCTGGGTACAGGCGACTTCTCTCGATCTTGCCTGATGATGCTTCCTGGGGCTGACAGATCCAGCTGCCTGATTCTGGACCTGTGCATGCGGCCACCATCCACCAGCAGTTCACCAAGCAGACCCAGGTGTCACAGCTGCAGACCCCTACCCTGAGCAAGGGCCAGCCCCAGGCAGAGCCCCTCTCCCCTGCATTTAAGCCCTGGGCTCAGATGAGCTCGTGGGCCCTGGTCGGGGTGTGGGTGGGGGCTGCAGGTGGGGCTGGTCAGGGCCATGAGGGGCTGTTGGTGCCTGGCCAGTGAGCGCCGATGGGGCGAGGTTCCTGCCCGAGGGGTGATGCAGATGAACAGATGTCTCGGCACCCCCCAGCTTGTGAAGGTGCCCCGATCGATGTCTGGGCTCCTGCCAGCCCCCCAGCTCTGCCGTGCTGGGCTCACGCCTGAGGCCTGGGCACGTCCCCAGGGCACGCCTGGAGCCAGGCGCTCGCGAAACGCGGATGCTCCAGCGCAAGGGGCAGCCTGGCTGCGACCCTCGCCCTTCTCCCAGAGCACACCAGGCTTCTCTTCGTCCCCCAAACCACGGCGACACCAGCTCGGCAGAGCCCGGCTCCCGGCACTTGCACCCCGGCCGGGGCTGCCGCAGCCCGTCTGCAGGAGCCGCCCCGCAGGCGGGAGCCGATGCTGTGCAACGTGTGTGAGAGCAAAGAGCTCCCTCGGCATCGTGGCCGTGGGACGGTGCATGGCGGAGCCGCCGAGTGGCGTGCTCTGGGCTCCAGGGGAAGCCCATGGAAAGGCTCAGGCCAGGACTGGGACCTTCTGATTTGAGCTATACCTAATGCAGGACACTGGTGCTCCTCCTCAGGCCATGTGGGGGGCTAAAAACTGGGGGGTATCCTGTCTGGGCTGCAGCACCCGTGTTGCACCGAACGGGTAGTGGTGGTCTGGTGCAAACCCTGAAGGAAGAGGGATTTTCAGCAGTGGCTTCATTCCCCACAGGGCCCAGCATGGAGGGAGAAAAGCAGCAGCAAAAATGCAGAGGAGGAAAATGAATGATTTCAAAATAATGACCTAGGCTGATTTTGACTCCGTAGTAGATGAAGGGAACTGAGCTGGGATCCGCTCCCATCAGATGGAAGCAAATTGGACTATTTCCCGGACAGATTGGCCCCAGCTGGGAAAGATAGAAAGAGTGCAAGGAAGGAAGATGGTTCAAGTAGGAGAACAGCAGCTCTGAGATACCGGCCGTTTTCAAGAAAGCCAGATTAGATATATTATCAAATCAACAGCATTAGACATGGCTGGCAATATCGGAGGAGCCAAGAGACAGAGCTTGTCAAAGCTGATAGTGAATCAAGGTGGAAAAGCACCAGGCTTCACGTAATTTTTTCAGAGCGTGACAAGAACCGTTCCCTGCCCCGGCTTGCAGGACAAAAGGAACGCGCTCGGGGCTGGTGCGCGCCTCAGAACCTCTCCCACCTCTCCAAGAGCCTTGGGCTCCCTGGGGGCAGTGGGCACCCTGCTGCCACGCCACGGGGACGCAGCGGGAGGCTCTGAGCACTGATGCTGGGCAGCCCGTGCCCACCTGCAGGATGAGCGCCCGGCACCCTGCACCATGGGACTCAGGCACCAGTGCTTTCCTCGCATGGGAGCAGCCCAGCTCCCGGCCAGTGGCCCCACGGGCTCCGGAGCCCGGTCCCCAGAGCTGCCGCCGTGCAGTTGGTCACCCTGCGCCCGCCACCCCAGCTCCCTGTACCTGGCTGGAGGAGGGCTGCTCTTCCAGGCTGCTTGGCAGGAGGCCTGAGGATTAATTAGTGCATCCTTAGCCAGAGTGCTGAGCACTTTAGAGGCTTCACTGGTGGAAAAAAAAAAAAAAAATCAGCCCTCCCCAGGATCTGTCCAGATCTTCCTACTTTGAAAGGGCAGGGATGGGTGACCTATGTGTTGTGACAATGACCTGCATTGTCCAAAATTCTGAGTGTTTCCAGATGCTCCAGACAAAAATCAAACATTCCAGGCAAGAGCATGCAAGCTGAAAGCCAACAGTAAAAGGAAACAAACAAACACGAGCACTGATTCATGTGGGCTTGCTCCTCCCAAGCAGCCGGGGGGGGGGGGACAGGGCTTGCAGGAGCACAGGTATACCCTGAACCCCAGCTTCCATGTGTGACCTGGTGAGTTACTCGGCGTGTTCCTGCTGAGGGAGGCAAACCAAAGCATGCCTGTGGCTGCTCACAGTGGGACTTCCTTCAGCGCGGGCCAAAGACGGAGCGGCAGTGGGAAAGGAAGTGAGTCAGAGCTGGAGCGTGCTGATGGAGAAGTGAAAACGGCACCTTTAAAAGCTGTGATCTGGCTTTGGACTGCAGGGATGGCCACAAATGGCGGAAATGGGAAGTGTGGCAAGAAAAAGCATCTTGACCCTGCTCTGCTCTGCCACCGCTCCCTGCCCAAGCCCCACGCCCATGGGGTGAACCCCCTGGCTGGGGCCCAGTGCCTGACCCCAGCCTCACGGAGCAAAGCTGGGACTGCTCAGCGGGGCCTCCAGTGCTGCTGCAGGCGGGGGGGGAGCAGTGGGGGCCACCGGAAGGGGGATCTGGGCTCTCCCGGTCCTTGCTCTGCACCGGGTGCTTGGAGGGACCCATCTGGTGTCACTGGCGGGACAGGCGCCAGCACGCCGTGTCCCAACCGCAACTGGGTCTGTGAGCTGCGGTCCGTCCGTCCATCCAGCACTGGGGGCTGCAGCGGGGCCGCTCGCTCGCCAGCATTGCGCAGGCAGCCTGGATGGACCTCATCCTGCCTGGCCCCGGTCCTGTGGGGGGAGATGCCTCAGCTGGGGAACCGCGGTGTGAAACGCGCTGGTCCGGTTGGTGCGGCTGGGGCACCCGCGTGGTCCCTGCTGCCTCTGGAGCTGTGCTGCCTCCGGCCGCCCCGGCCATCTCCCACCTGCCAAGCCCCGCCATCGCCCCACCAAAATGAGCTGGGGATGGCAGCTACCCCCTGCACACGCTCATAGGAAAGTCTTAAAAATAGAAGTGGTGGAGCGCGTGCCAGCTCTGCCAGGTGCCACAGCCTCAATAAACACAACGCAGGGCTTGAGCCAAGCCATCCGGGAGGGGTGCGGGCTCAGTCGGGGGCTCCCTGTGTGTGAGGGGTCCAACGGCACTGCTGCACCACATCGGGGACCACTGCTGCCGCAGCCACCAGGCATGGGGCTGGAGGGCAGTGCTGGGGCAGGTCCCCGGGCAGCCGGCAGCTGCGGCAGGCAGCGGCCAGCCCTGCGTCGGCAGTGCAGGCATCCAGGGGCAGAGGAAGCGAACTGAACATAATTAAATAAAAGTCCTCTTCTAACCCAGCCAGTAGCAATCCAGATGCACTCCGCTGCCATCAGCATTCCTGCTCGCTGCTATGTCTGTGTGCAAAACGTGTTTAGGTTAGCCTAACAAGAGCTGTTATTGCTACCTACAAACTGTGCCTTGCCTATGTTTCCATATCGGTCAGGGAGACTGGGCAAGTTCACCTTTCCCTCTCTTTTTCGTACACTCGGTGCTATCAGTCAGCGTGGTGGGCAGGAAAAGCAGGCGCTCCCCCGTGTATCAGCGCACCACACCAGCCGGCTCCAGGCCTCCCTGCGAGTGCCTGCATCAGGAACGGCTTCCCTGCGGCAGCACCGAGCCCTGTCCCAAGCCACCGGCCCCAGAGGCACCCAGGCTTGGCCCGAGGCTTGAGCCTCTGCTCACACGCTGTCTGGATAGCGTGCTGTGGGGCTGGGCTGTCCCTGCAGGGCCTCACATGAGGCGCTGGGTTGCTCGGGGAGCAGATGGGACATCCCGGTTCACTCGGCTCTTGTCAGTGAATTCTCGTGAGGGGCTCCGTGGGCAGCTCCTGCAGTCTCTTGATGTGCCAGAACAAGACTAAAGGGTTTCTGGGAGAGCGGGGCCCCAGATCTCCTTTGCTGATGGGGAGAGAAGGGAAACTTTTCAGCAGCCCAGTTAGAGGTGTTTCCCTGCCAGCACCCTGCCCAGGCCGGCTTTTAACAGTTTTACAGCCTCCAGCCGGGCCCGGTTCTTGCCCCACAGGCAGCCCTCATTCCCGCACACCACAGGAGCCCACGCTGTCTGTGCCCCCCCTTCGCCCCCCGTTCATTAATGGCACTATAGCACTTGGCAAAAGGTGCTAGCTGTAACCAGAGCCTGGGGCGAGGTACGCGGCAGAAGCATTTTGCTGAAAGCAGAGAGCATCCCGAGGTGGAGCAGCTTTCCAGCCTCCTGCTGGCTCCCTGCCTGCGCGGTCCCTGCGCGCTGCCGCCCGCCCGCCCCGGGGGCACCTCCCTGCGGGGCCGGCCCCGCTGCCACCCGGTCCCCCCTTCCCCAGCGGGCATCGGGAAACGGGGATGTACCAATGGGGCCGTTGTTCCTGCGCTCTCTGCCCCGTCCCCAGAGAACCTCCAAATCGCATGCCCCCCCCCCTTTTTTTTTTCAACTAGGAGCCTACCCGCGCCACAGAAAGGTTTGTGTGCGGTATTTGCTGCCGGACGCACAGCCGCACTAGCCCGGGGCTGAGGCAGGCCCCGGGCCGCTCCCCGCTGCCGGGGCCGGTCTGCAAACCGGGTAGCGGAGGCCAGGACCCCCAGCCGGCGCCCAGCGGGCAGGAACGGCGGAGGCAGAGCCCGGGGCCAGCCCCGGGGGCCTGGCTGGCACTTCGAGCCCCAGGGGGTGAAGCAGGGAGGGGCAGGCTGCCAAGTTTTCGGGAGAAAATGGGGGGAGGAGAGGAAAGCTCCAGCTCGGGCAAAGGACGGGTTTTCACCGCAGTCGCACCCAGCCGTGCCGAACACGACAGGAGCAGAGCGCTCGGCCTTTCGCGAAAGCGGCTTTGGGAGCCGTGAGCGGTCGCTCCCGAGAGCCGCTCCCGGAGCCGCGGCGGCGGCCGCGCGGCCCCTTCCCGCGGCGGCCCGGGCGCGTTGCAGCAGCCGGAGCG
>VXAA01005409.1:822116-840634 GCA_013399115.1 Anseranas semipalmata
GGTGGCGGCACGGAGCGGGCCGGGGGCTGCTCGGGCGGCCCTGCCCCGCGTGGAGGTCCGCGGCAGCCTCGGAGCCGGCAGAGGAGCCTGCGGGAGGGCTCCAGCGAGGCCTTTGGCGTGGGGCTGCTGGCAATCGCAACAGAACCATTAAAATCTCCTGCTTAAATAATTCAGGTGGGAACGGTTCCCGGCCCCGCCCGAGGCTTGCTCGGGCCCCGGGCGCCTCAGCAAGGGCGCCCTGCGGCAAGGAGAGGGCCCCCGGCTGGCCCCGGCTTCCATCGGTGCCCCTGCGCCGCCCTGCCGCTGCCCGCCCGTTTTCAGCCAGCAGAAAGATGTTTCGAAGGAACATTTGGGGAACATTTGGGGAAGCGGCGATAACCAGAGATCCCGGCAGGCCTGGAACCACGACTCCCGCGCTGCACGCCCGAGCCACCTCGCGGCGCGCCAGCCGACGGGCGGCACCGGGCGTTGTTGCCCTGCAGAGGATTTCCGCGGAGGAGCGCGGAACGTGACTGGGTCCCCGTGGTCCCCGCTCGGCCTCGCGGTCCCTCCCCACGCGAGCAGCACGCTCAGTTCCGGGATGCCCGCCGGTTCTCGGGGTGCTCAGGGAACCGGGTGTCCCTGCTTCCTTCCCTGAGCGACCTGGAGGCTCTCGCCGCCTCAGTTCTCCCCTTCGGCCCTCCCCCGGCTGCGGTGGCACTCACGGGACAGGCACGGACGGAGTGCCTGTGCTCGCAGCCCGAACCGGCCGGCAACGAGGCGCCGAGCGGGCCCATGCGGGGCTGCCCGTGGTCCCACGGCTGCTTCCCTGAGCTCCTGCCCCCCCCTCACTGTCACAGATAGTGCTGGGCATAAAAATCCCTTCCTTAAACAATGAAATGGGAGACAGGGGCATCCTTGGGGCTGTCACTGCAGCTATCTGGTATTTAACCCCTGTAGGACGTAGGTGCTTTAGTGTGTGTAGCAAAGCAAGTTGAACATCAGCTGTGCACAGGCAGGGCTGCAGGCAGATCTGCGATGGGGAGGGAGGCTGAAAACCACCGGAGCTTTCCATCCTCTTCGCTTTGCTCCTCGGGCAGCGTTCCCTATTTTGCTTCAGCATCACCTGTTTGCCCCTTTGGCGCAGGCCTGAAAGGCAGAGCACACATACATGGTGACTCTATTCCTCAGTCAGAGGGAATCTGGTTAAGGAAGTAACCACTCAGCAAAGCTGTTTTGACCAGGGATGCTCCATTCCGTACTAACTCTGGCAGCAGAGAACCCACTTCCTTCCACTTTTGGTGACCTCTGAAGTCCGCAGGAGACTCCAATCAAAGCCAACAAACCACTAACTGACTCTTTTAAAGGAGAAAGTGGATTTACTGCTTGTTAAGAAACAACTTGAAGACAGATGTCTTGTAGTAGAGCGCTGTTTGTTTGCCCAAATTTCCACTATCAACACATCATGTTTCCATTTGACCTGAAGGAGTGTCTACTCCAGTGAGAAGTCAGCCATTTCCTCACCTCCATGTGGCAACCCAGCATACCCTTGCTACATCCCTGTTTGTCCCCCAGGACCTGGGTGGAGCTATCAAACCACTTCCCACAGACGAACCAAAAAGCTGAATCATGACTCCTAATCCTCTAAATGATGGGATTAGAACTGTTGACTTGGAAGCAGAAGGCCACCCTTGGTCTTTATGCCTTCCTGTTGATCCTGAGCCACATGCAACAACCATAATCAGTCCAACCAGCCCCTATCAGGTGACCCCCAAATGAATGCAGAAACATTAAACTGCACAAGCAACACCCATGTCCTATCTTCAGTCAGATAGCTCTAGCAAAAAGCAGACCCATGCACTTGCTCCATTCATAATCTACTGGAATTTGCCTTCTAGTTGCAGAGATACTGTGGGGAGAAAACTACAAACAGCTGCTTTTGCTTTTTCATCTCTTGGTGGTTTTACAGCATTTGTATCTTTCTGTGAAAAGAGAGAAAAATCTCTTTCCCTTAAAAAGTTGTTGCCATTCCCTTCTTGTTTCTCTGTTCTTGAGGCCAGCTCACCAAAAGCAAGAGGAATGAATATTTTCTACATATCGATATTAATCTGCCCACTCCCAGCCTGTACAAATACTGAAGAATTGAAAAATTCTACAAAACTTGGTAGACAAAATATTTACATTTACAGTAGTGGCCCAACTAACATCATATATGCTCTCACCTTTCCTCAGAGGAAGAGGGAATGGGTTACGGGTTAGTGAATGCCGTCCTACCAGCTGCGTTTTTCCTCTTCAAAGCTGAGCTGGGGCCAGGACCTGCTCCACCACAAGCTCCACCTGAGGAACGCAGGTGTGGCTAGAAATGCAGCCTCCTGTGCATGTGCAACTCAGCATGGAGCTGATCCTGCAAACCCAGTAAGGAAAAAGACCAAAGACACAAGAGCCAGCCCCAGCAGTCTGGGGCAGTCTGTGTTACAGACAGGACCAGCTCCCAGTTCTTCAAAGGCCGCCAGCTCTTGGGCGAGTTGTCCCACCTAATTGTACCCACCTTCACATCGAGGCTTACAGCACTGCAGGTCGGGAGGGCAAACCAACCCTGCAATGTGCGAGCAGTACAAACCGGTCAGATACCTGTGGGGAGCAGTGGTGACCCCTGCCCAGGGGCTGTCCCAGAGCTCGGGAGTCTCGGTGGACTGGAACAAAGAATGAAGAATGCAATGATGCTCCTCCTCCTCCTCCTCTGCACAGTACCGCCAGTTTACTCCCGCCATGGCCAGGTGCATGGCTGACCACAGGATGAAGTCTGATAGTAAGATTTATGGAGAACTTGCTCAAATTTGAAGCTATTAGGGGAGGGCTCAGCACAGTTTTCACACCCTCCCTCTTTTTTCCTTGTTCCCCTCCCCTCCCTCAGCCCCCATCGAAACATGCAAATTAGGCCAGTGTTAATAGCTGAGGTCTTTATTTAAATTTGTTTATATACAGTAAAAGTGTCGCAGATAAATCTGCAACAATCAGACAAGACAAATGTAAATCTCTCTCAACAATTAGCAGCTTAAGATCTATAAACTACAGTGTTACGTTCACAAGTGTCATTTCTGTACTTTTCAATCCGTGCAAGTGAGTTTTTCTGTTTATTTTTTACACTTTTAAAACACACTTACAGCTAAGTCAATTGCCTACTACTATACCACCTGGCATACACAACACAGACACACAGGGTTTTTAACTCTTTAGCCACATTCAGAATTCACTTAAAAACTGGCAAAACTACCCAATCTCGAACCCCTTTGTAGCTTGGCTTCTTTTGTTACAATGCTGCTTTTTTGTTTAATTAAAAAAAATGCATATTTTTCAAAGCTGAAAGACAGTGCTTTTCTGTCCCAGTGCAACATATACAGAACTCAACATTTCATCTGATCAGACCTTAAAAACTCACAGGACTGGAATAAACCAATGAAATAATTGCTGTGAGCATGCTCAGTATCATTAAACTACACTAATGAGGTTGAGAGGAAAGAGAACTTCATAAAATTAAGAACTAATTTTTTTTGCATCGAGTTTTTTTTTTTTTCTTTTTTACATTGGGAAAGCAAATGGGGGAAAACAGATGAACTTCATTTGAACCACAGAATTTTCACTGAAGAGATGCTGCTTTTTAACTAACACAGTCCATTATATTTTTCCCTTTTAATATGCCAAGTTGATATGTGCTAAACATATCTAAGCAATTTCAGAATCGTTTCAACTCTGAATATGAAATGTTTTGGGAAACATTCTGCAACTCAGAGATGGTCACTAAAAAGTTTACATCCATAAGGAAGGCTAATAAAAGGTACTCACACACGCACACTCGCATCCGTGGTGGAAGCTGTCTTCTACATGTCATCCAGGAATGCTTCATCAAGAAAGCAAACACAACCACTTACAAAGAAAGGAAGCTTTAAAGCTAGAATCACATTTCCAACAATATAATCATTGTTAAGATATCAGAAATCGTCACAGACCTTCAAACTGAAGAGGGAGGAAAACCCCAAAACATTCTACTAATGCAAAAGGCAAAACACATGGCAGTTCTGTTAGGATATGAAAAGTGGATGCAGCATCATATATGGCATTACTGCAGACAACTTTCTGGAATGGAAGAAACTGTCGAGAGAGAAAGAGACAGACAGACAGACATTGTCCAGAACCATATACACATGGCCTTCACCAAACAGTTTTGAGGTGATAAGTTTCTATTAAGCCTGCACCTTCTGGCAAATTAGCAAACAGTGTTTACTGAAAATGACACAGTTGAGAAACTAAATGAAATTAGGATATAAAGAAGAGTGACAAACACTTCCTTCAAATACTATAGATGAATGGCACTAAGCATCCAATCCACTGTCTTTCAACTCCCTCCTGCTTTGACCACATAAAAACCTACCACAAACTATTTTAGTGTGATCAAAACTGAGAAAAACAAAGGTGCAAAGGCCAGGTATCAGAAATAAAGGCAACAAAGCCTTTCAATTACATACCAAATCAGTTCTTACTGTTATCCACACCTTTGTTTATGACAAAACCTATGTAATGGGAAGAAGACGATTATCCATATAATTTGAATCGGCCAGAGAAGGGTGGTAAACAGAATGAAATTTCACTTGAGCTAGAAGCATGGTCCAGAGAAGGAATGTTTATGCAATCTTTGCTCTGTCTGCAACTCTGTGGAAAGAATGATTATTTTTGGCTTGACTAAGTTGCAATTGGCAATTTGCGTTTTAAGTAGGATAGGAGCAGATTAGTGCATACGGTGACAAAGGCAGGTGTGCTGGAATCCCTGGGGAGGGGGTACCTGAGTTTACTGTGACTATGGAAAGAATACACAGAATCTTCGAAGGAAGAAGGATGGTTGAACAGTGGAGGGCTTGCCTCTGCCAGCAGTCAGAAGACCCTCAAGGCTGTTAACCTAGTTTGGGGGAATTTCTCAGAGTCCAGAATCTGCATCATAGCATAAAGCATTATATATATATATATATATACACACACACACACACACACATATATACATACATATATATAATGTACATGTCCCATGTATGCATATGTACAATCTCAACTGGTTTAGGTCACCTGGGCAACATTGGTTCCTAGAGAAAACTTAAGCCTAGAGGGAAGAAGAACAGCAAGATCTAACTACGCACCATAAATGGTGTTGAAAGAGAGTCCTGGAGTCCTTTTGGATTTCATGGAGATGGAATTTGAATCTTGACGTTGTTACAGCGGAAAGGGGCACCAATTAAAAAATACATAGAATGAATCCAGATTCCTTGGACATGAAGCCTACCTGCCAGTACCAACAATCATCAGCAATAGCATCTTGCTGGGACTTGACAGTTACAGTTGAAGCTGACGTTTCCTTTAGAGCTTTGGAAAGGTACCTACACCAAGTGCTTGCCCTCGCAGCTAAAGAGGATGCTGTCTATGGCACACTGCACAGGTACAGTCTACAAAGAAGATCTCTACACAGACACACAAAAGATCTTATCAGAGCCTGACAGAAGGAAAACTTTGGTTTCAATTTTTCAGAGTTTATTCAAAAATTAAGTCAGGGATATTTCTGAGACAATCATTCCTTTAAGTGGACTGTTGATTCAGTATTTCTTTCCTTAAAAGAATCTGCCTGTTCCCTAGGAAGGGAAGAAAAGAAATTCCTTATACTTATCCTGAGGCCAGGAATGAGAGATGATGAAATAAGAAATATAAACATACTCTCTTTCACATTTGGAAAAAGAAAAAAAACAACAACAACAACAAAAAAACCTGCATAACAAGAATGTGTGGAGAAGATAGATGTTTTTCATGATGCTGCATCTGATGCTGCACAGGAGGACAGATAAATGGCATATGAACAGCACTGTGTTCCAGACAGGCTGGCACTAGAAACTACTTTCTGCCCTCCTCAAAACTGTTTCAGGACAAAACGGCTCACAATTATTCACGCATTTCTTCATTTAAAAACATCACTTCTTTATTTAAAAGGAAAAAAAAAAAAGTAATGACCCTCCCAACCCCTTCCAAAAAAAAACCCCAATAATAATAATAATAATAATTATAATAAAAAATCCTATTAGAAACAATAAGGAAGCACTGAGAGTTTGAGTATTACACTCTTCAAGTATGCTGTTTGGATATTTTTTTTTAAATCTGTGAATATACATATATAAAAAAAACCTTAAAAGTGCGACCAAGGGCTTCTGCTTAAAGATAAGTATTTCAAGGACTACTTCAAAATACTGTAGCACGACTGTGCAGTTACTGTGTATGGCATGAGGCTTCCACTTCATATGCTTAGCAAAGTTAACCAGCCTTATAGAAAATTACTGTAAGTCAGGTTAGCACAAATGGCGAACCCAGATGCCAAGTTGGGAAAGAGATCCAAGCGTTGTTTTTTCTCTTGTTAAGGAAAGAAACCACTCTGAACCCATACATTTGGACGTGGAATGTGAGCAGACTTCACAGTAAAAGTTTAGTGTTACAGGTTTGCTGTGGTACCATCCCTCAAGGCTGTGCACTATATTTAGCTTTGCTCATCTTAAGCTAACCACATTATCCTCTTCCTGACAGGTTTAGTACAGTAGTTCAAGCCACAATTTAAATTGCCCATTGGTATGCTCCAAATTTCTGTGTTTTATTTATTTATTTTGTACACTTTAAAGAATCTTAAGATTTGCATCCAAAGAGAACCATGCTACATAAAAATTATCCAGGATTCTCGCCAAAAAGAGTTCTTGAATAAAATCTAAAAAATACTATTGCAATGCATCTTGCAGAGAAAAAACGTTATTCTAAATGTAAACAAATTCACTCGGACACTTTAAAACTTCAGCGGAGTAGTTGCTGACTAATCTTTGCCACGCTTGCTCACTGAGCGTGCTGGGAGGGGAGCGACGCAGCCAATTCCTCATGCCATCATCTGGGGGGAGACAAAAACCGTTCCAAGTAGCCAGAGATGGCATCCCAGTGCTTCCACAAAAAGGCAATGAAAACCACTATGAATAAAGTGCTGAACGTCCTATTGCGAGTTTTCATGAGGGGCACGACGCAGTTGGCCACAGTGGAGACGAAGACGAGGAGGACAGCCATGACAGCCAGGAGGATGTTGATGAACTTCCCCAGCAGGTTCCTGGCCGTGGCGTTCTCCAGACCCTCCAGCTGCACCACCTGCTGCTGCTGCTGCTGCAGCTCCATCTTGGAGATGCGGGTCTGGCACGCTTCCAGCGCCTCCTGTTGGCGAGAACACACCACTCGGTTGCCAGCACCCTGCAAGCCCGCCCCGTGCAGCTCCACGGCCCTCTTCTTACCGACCAGACCAGACCAGGGCCACCCTCCTCACGCCTTATGCACCTTCTGCGGGATATGAGTCACTACACAGACTTCATATCCTGCAGTGGGAGTAGCAGAGGCTGTGCCCTTTCATGTGATTGAGGAGCCCCTCATTAACTAGGTACTGCAGTTTGTAACAAACCACACGATCTCATTTACATGAGAGAGGCTTGATGGAGAAAGGTGACAGCTTGGGCAGAAGCCAGGCTTTGTCGAAACACACGATCCAGCTGCCACTCTGCGCTGTCAGCTGTACCTGCACGTGGTATAATGGTCACCTGAGACCTCATCACCTCCTGTCTTGTGGTCAGACCCAGAGGGAGGAGGACACCAATGGCCCTCTGCAACCAGACAGCCTTCATCTGTCTGGAAAGCAGGGGCTACCCAGTGGGCTGCTCTTCCCAGCTTTGGTTTCAAGAGACCACCGAGGGGACAAAGGTGCTGTGTCCAGCCAGCACTCCTCCTCTTCCACTCTGTTTTCCAGAGCCTCTCATTTCCATCCTGGCTTGTGCTCATCTGACCCCTCTGTGAGCCCATTCAATTCTTTATTCAACCTGGCAAAAAACTGGAGTCAACTAACCGAAAAGGCTCAGCCGCATTCTGCTTGGTTAGCAAGCTGAATGAGCTCAGGGGAAGGTCTGAGGAGTGCCAGGGCTGGGACTGCACAGCCAGCATCACGGGAGGAAGATCTCCTCCAGACTCCTGCAAGCTCTGGCAAGTGGACCAACCCAGCCCACCTGCTGCGCGTTGGCAGGCCATGCAGGAGGGGTTTTGGGGCAATTTGCAAATGGGACAAATGGGACATTTCTGCTCGTAGAGATACAAGGTTACAGTTTTGCCCCTAATCCTCCCTCAGAACTGCTTTTCTCAGGACCTGAAGGCCAATGTTGAGTAACAGCCAGAAGTGTGTGGAGAGCAGCAGTATCCCTCAGACTGATGCTCAAATAGGAACCAGGATGCTGTGCCTACAGACCTAGCTGTCACTGTTCCTCTGCAGCATCAACCATGCCCTTAACTGTTCCTTCATGCAAGAAAACTTAATGCTTACCTTCTCCCCAGCAATGCTGAGGGATAGCCTATCCCAATTTGCAAGTTTACGCTAAAAGTGCTGAATCATAAAATGAAGATTAAAAAAAGCTATTGAGAACCCCCCCCACTTCAATTTAAGTTTCCAATCTTATTTCTTCCTGCCATGTTAAATTAGAAAGGAGAACGAAACCTGAATATTGCAACATTCCCCAAAGGGAGAAGCTGCCCCTGTTTATTGGAGAGGCTCTTTACTGAGAGAGGCCATAGCGCCAGTGTCCACAAACACTGATTTATTTTAAGCTTAACTTAAAGGTCATTGTCACCTGTTACATTTCCCTGCCATTGCATAATGTCTGTGGAGGTCAATGAGGCATGAGGGCTTCTCTTTAGTTACGTTACCTGAAAGTAATGGGTAAAACTGATCAGCCTCCTCAAACAGCGAGGAGCCTGAAAGGATATCAACTCTACTTGACTTACAGCTGGATCCAGAAGCGTGCCCAAAGCCAAACCTGTTTTTTCTCAGAGGAAATCACCTGGCTGAAACTCTTTGGGGGAGAACTTTGACCTACAGTTCTCTGCTCACACTATAAATATTTCATGTCAGCTACCAAAGCTGAGATGCCTGCTAAGACTAACACAACAAAGATTTAAAATAGATGATAGATTTGTTTCTGAATAGGCCTTTATAAGGTTTAGCTGCTGCTCAGATCATTTCCCAGGTTGTTCACTCTGTCTGTCTGCCTGGGTCTGTGGAAGGTCCTTGAACTGTACAGTCTATTTCCACAGCTTTGGTCTTTTACACATTGAAGAAAATTTCTCTTTAAAAAATATCTCTGTATTTCGGCAAAACCAATAGAAAGAATTGTTTCTTGACCAAATATGGTGGATATATAAAACCAGCCACCATTTTTCCTGAGACATCTGAGACTTTGCTCTAAAATTTGTGACACATGAACACACCCTGGATCAGTTTACTGGGAACACTACTGTGGAAAAAAAAAAAGTTTCAGGTCATGGCCCATTAGCTTCCAATATCCAAACAGAACCCTGCCAATATAGCCAGTATGAAAAGTGGATGCAGGCTTCCACTTTGCTGTAATCATTTAAAAACCCTTCTCTGGACCAAGTGGCAGGTCCCCTCTGAAGATGAACTTGCCTGCTGATGAACGTGCACAGCCCTTCTTTACAAAAGAAGTTGCTCTGGGAGATGCCTGAGGGTCAGAGGTTGAATAAAGGCCTTTCAAAAATCTTTAATATGCAGTTTAGTAATAAATCTACAGTGATTAAAAACAAATATTAAATCAAAGAAGTATTTCAAAAGCAAAGCAGTTACTGAAAGAGCAGGTGGAAGATCAGACTCGAGTGCCCTTGTTTCTGCCACCCACCTGGATGTCCCGGGCTCGCTCATAAGACTGATAGGCAATTTTCTCCTCCATGCTGGCCAGCTCCTGTTTTAGATTCAGGATCTCATTCTGGTGGAGCTCAGTCAGGTCATTTAGCTGCTCTTCGAGTCTTTCACATCTAGAAATGAGACACATGGTACAGTAGCTTTAGTGAGAAGAGGAAGGCAAAATTACAACAGTAACAATTGAGCAACAAATACCACAGACTTCTTATTGAAAACTAGGGCAATAAGATGGTGAAGAGTCTAGGGGGAAGACGTATGAGGAGCGGCTGAGCTGCCTTGGTTTGTTCAGCCCAGAGCAGAGGAGGCTGAGGGGAGGCCTCATGGCGGCCTGCAGCTTCCTCACGAGGGCAGCGCAGGGGCAGGTGCTGAGCTCTGCTCTCTGGTGACAGTGACAGGACCCGAGGGAATGGCACGGAGCTGTGACAGGGGAGGGTCAGGCTGGGTGTCAGGAAAAGGCTCTTCACCGAGAGGTGGTCGGGCACTGGCACAGGGCCCCCGGGCAGCGGTCACGGCACCGAGCCTGCCGGAGCTCAAGAAGCGTTTGGACAACGCATCAGACATAGGGTCTGATTTTTGGGTGCTCCTGTGTGGAGCCAGGGGCTGGACTCGATGGTCCTTGTGGGTCCCTTCCAACTTGGGGTATTCTCCCGTTCTATGATCCTAGTGTAGCTACCTCAATTGCTACAAAAGTCTGCTTTACAAACAATATAAGGCCTTCTCACTGGGAATTAAGGAAAGTATTTCTACCAGTTAAGATAACGTTCATCGTGTTTTGAGCCAGGAGAAAAACAAGCAGAGAGGTTAAATGACAATGGTCAAGTGATGGAAGAAATCAAGGACAGAATTAGAATTTTATTCCCCAAACTTTTGTTTTAACCAGACTAAGTTCCCTTCTAATACCGTAAACTCTTAAGCATTTTCATCTATACTTGGAACAGTAATTGGCAATGAAATTACATGTGACTGATGCCTCAGAGAACACGATGGCCTTGTCTGGTCTTTCCATGTGAGGTCATACAGATGTCCAATTTATTTTTTTCTTTATCTCCTGTGAATGATTCAGCTTAACTAGTAAAGACCATTGTATTATTTATAAGAAGGGAACATGAATCACTAACCTGCAGGCTTATTTTTCAGTTTGCTACAGTGAATGGACTGAGAGCAGTTTAGAGGCACAGGGTTGCACAAAAAAAAAGAGTTATGACAATTCTGAGAAAGTTTTAAACTTACTTCAGTGATAGTTCCATATTATTTTAGCACTTTCCAAATACATTAGGGATACTTTGTGTTTGTATGTAGCACTTCATTTTTGGAATTTCAAGTGCTTTACAAGCAACTCATGTTTCAATACCCTTCAAAAATCAGGCAAGCACTTGTCTTGCTTCCAGAAGGTAAACATGCTCAGGGAGCTTGGGCCACCAGCTGAAGGGTCAGAATGCCCCGCTAGGTACCATCCGCACCAGCCTCTTCCACCACGCTCCCCACTAGTTTCTCATTCTTGGTCCGCTGTTAGCGATAGCTCTGATGGCAACTAAGGTATGGGTACAACTGTTGTGGCCACCAGGCTTCTCCTGTGCTGATTTCCACTGACTGTCTACTCATTGTAACAGCATGGAACAAATTTAAGTACAGCTCTTATCATCTGACCCTTGATACTAATAACAGAGAAATTTGTAAGGAATTCAACATAGACAATCCTTGTTTTAATTTCAGTTCCTCTCTGACCCCATCTGAATTTAATTTATACACATATACACATGCATAAGATGAATAAACAATATTTATCTACAAACAAGAATTTAATTACAAGTTCTGAAACTGAAACAAAAATCGTGCTTTCTTTTTTTTTTCCCCAAGATTTTTAGTGCTTCATAAGATAAATATTCAGAATCTGTAGGCATAAGCTAGTCTTTAACAATGCTCTTGGGTTTTTGTTTTTAACTGAGAAGTCTGAAGAGAATTTTCATTCACATTCCCAACGTAATATTCCTTTAATCTAAAAAGGAGGAGTCAGGCACAGCAGGACAATTTCCAGCAATGAAACACATGTGGTCAACCGGCAGTGAGACTCAGACAACCACCAGCTGACAAGGCACAGCCCAGGAAGGTGCCAGAGTCACGGCGCAACCAAGGCAGGACACGAAAGAACTGGTTTCCCAGGAACTACAAGCTGCAAGCATGAGAACAGCCATGTGAAGACTGGCTAATGAAGAAGGAGCCTGGATAATTAATATTGCCATTTTTTCCCACCCAGTTAAAAACAAAACAAAACAAAAAAAAACTTGCCAACAACCAAGAAATCACAACTAAACTCACTCAAAGTCCAAAAGGCAGCATAAATTACTTGAAACATATTCAGTTTGTTTATGTAATTCAAAATTCTCCAGTGGGTTTATTACACAAAAAGGCACTTAAGCATTTCTTAAAATACCACGATTATGTTCAAAACTCAATCTACAGGAAACATAAGGAAACCCTCCAAATCTGTATAGTTAAGAGTTTAAGCATAACATGATTAGCAAAAAGGCTGGCTCCAGTCCCCCCTGCCCAGAAAGCTGGACTACTGGCTTATTCCAGAACCAAACTTAGTTTCGCAAGGAGTCCCACCTGCTCGACTCGAGCTTTTGCAGTTTGCACACAACAACTATCTGGCTGGGATTGAGTTAATAAAATAATAATAATAGTAATAATAATTGATAATAATAATAAAACAGACTTATTTTTGAAATTATACATCCTTTGTTCATCTCCCTTTCATTCCTTGTCCCATTTTCTACAATTTAGAAAATGATTTTTTTTTTCCGTGATGTTTTATATTGGTGTTCAAATCTGAAAAGCTAAGAGGGGTTCCCATGACTTACAGGGCGAGAAGCCAGGGTTTTCCTGTTGAGCCCAAAGGGTTAAGACTACACTCACACTTCCATTTCCAATGTATGAGTGCCAGTGTCTATGCAACAGACTCTAAACTTGCCTGTGAAAACAGCAGTGCCTCACCTGATCAAATCCCACTCCATTCCAGGTACTGAAAATTTCTCATTAGAGTCTTATTTTATCACTACCTAAAATGTGAAATTTCCCCTTAAAATTACTAGGGTCTAGATTAACAAGCTATAACACAGAAACTTTCCTATGTAACAGACTAGTGACAATTGTCACACATCTTTCATCATCAGAGATGCTCATATGGAAGACAGCCATACTGCTGGGGTGCTTGGGTGAAGTACGGGACACGGAAACACTGCATTTAGAAAAGCCATGTCAGATTTCCACACATTTTCGGAGGCTGGCTGTTTGGAAATCAGGGAACTGACTTGAAAATAACTGAGGAAAATAATTATGACAGCCTCATTTTTGAGTGCTTCGGGGCATTTTAAAGTAATAGCTGCAAAATACCTAGCTAATACAGCATATATATGGGAGAGACATGATGATGAAGACATTTTATCTTCACTCAGTGAGTACTCTGGCAAGTGAAGAAATTGACTGAACTGATGCTAAAAGATCTGTACAGCACACAGTGAGTTTAAAACACTTTTTTTTTTTCTTTTTGGTGGCTATGTCATACAGAAACTCCTCTGGTTTTTATTTGTCATCCAAATGCATTTTTATGCTACTGAACACACCGCTATCAATAGCAGAGTAATAGCTAAAAGCACTATCAATTTGCAAGATACGCCAAGTCTTCTATCTAAAGGATAGGCAAGGGGCAGAGCTTGCTCCAAAGGAGTAGGAGCTGTTCTCTGCGCCAGCATTTATGCTCTGCTTTCAGCCCCACAGCCTCTGCTGGCGAGAGAAAACAGCTCTGCAGGAACGTTTCAGTGCTTTCGTACCTGGGCGAGGATCCTTCTACGCTGAACACGCAGCTTTCGCTGCCCCGGCTTACTGTTCAACCATTCTAGACCTCAAAGGTTTAGCACATTCGGTCTATTTTAAAATAAATGAGAACAGACTGCAGCCCAGCAATCAGCCTACAACATAATGAAAGCACAAGCTTCTAGCATTTTGGCTGACAGATTTCTCCGACAGGAACGTGAGAGATCTAAACGCACTTTCCAAGGATGCTGGGCTGGGCAGAAACCCAAACCCTCCGACTGGCCACACTCCAAATGTGTGAGCTCATGATTTCACTGTGTACAAACAGGTTCCTAAAGGGACGAGAAAGACGAAAATACTCAGCAGGAACTTTATTTCAGTCTCAACAGCACAGAAAGTCCCTGCTCGTGTCGGTAAACAACCACCACCTTCCAGCGCCGCGCTAAGCGACAGGCCGTCCCAGAGCTCGCTCCCGGCACGGAGGCAGTGCAATGGCTGCAGAGGCGTGGGCCAGAGTCTTCCTCCCTCGATGATTCAGCCCGGACGGGAGGCGCAGTGCCAGCGGGCAGGCAGGGCAGGGCAGCCCCGGCGCCCCGCAGAGCCCGGGAGAACTGGGGCGACCGCACCAGCAAGGCCCTGCCCCAGGGCTGGCTAACGAAGAGCAGCTGCGCAGACAGATAGCGAGATCTGGACGCGGGGAAAGGGAGGGAGGCGATGGAGCAGGTCAAGGAAAACCTGCGAGGCAAGCCGCGGCTGATAAACAGAAACTAACTGAACACGCAAGGAAAAAAGACTAAAACCTACAAAAAAAGTAGAAAATCTAAGAAAGAGGAAATGGACCAAGACCGGGTGAGAAAATGGCACGGCACTTGCTTTGTTCCGGCTTCCAGGTACAATACAAATACTCAGTGTAGCCCTATAAGCAAAGGCTTCTCTAAAATACATTTTTAAAAACTCTAACTGGACTCTGCTTGTTTTTGAAAGCTTCCCAGAAACAGAGCAGAGTTATGAGGTATTTACAACAGCTTCTAAAGCCAGTCACGATTAATTTGAATCCCCAGCCTTGAACGACAACCTCCATTCCCATCTTTCCACTTTTTCCTGAAGAGAGCTGAAGAGCATGAAGGGTTACTGGCCAGAGGAACGGGGACCAGCCTCCCCAGCCGAGGCAGCAGCATCCTCGCTGACCTCATGCACATCACATAACCTTCCAGTTCTCAGGCTGATGCTGTCTTTTATCTTCACGATGTTTTAAAATACGGAAGCTATCAAACGAGAATCTAGATTTGTACATAAGGTATTTCTCTCGATGTGATTAATCCACGAGCTCCTCGTGGATCGTGCAGTTACCTGCTCATCTCTGAAAGCCTGTAGAGACAAGAGCACTTTCTGTGGTTCAACTGGTCCTCTTTAAAGGTCACACCTTCAATTAATTTGCACCAGCTTTCCAAATCAGTACCTTTTATGCCTTTATAAGCCAAATACAGACTCCCCTGGAAGCTTTTCACTTCATCAGGCTGCCTTGGTTAGTGGTTAGGCTCTGGGCTCACCTTCAGGGGAGCACTTCATACTGGACTCACAGGAGGACCTACGTGAACCTTGCTAAATGGTTTCAGGGAATAACAAGTCAGTTCAGCTGACAACAGACATCAGTCCCCAACCAAGGTCTTTTGTTGTAATTTCAGGCCACTCCTTCAGCTGTACTGTGCCTGCATATAGCGTTCCACTATGAATGGCTACTGCTGTATGTGTGAAACAACAACCCACACAGCACCAGACAACAGCACCCCTCTCTGCTGGGGAGCGGAAGATCAAACTCCACGTCGCTTTGCAACGTGACTTCATGACAATGAAGTACTAGGAACCAAAGTTGCTGTGCTGGGCTCCGGTTTCAGTAAATCGCTGATTGTTGCAACGTGGGATTAGAAAGTGATGTTGGTCTGGCTTTGTCTAGTCAAGCTTTGCAAAGCACACAGAAAGCTTGCTGTCGCTACAAGATCCTAGCAGGCTAAGCCTTTTCAAATGTTTTTCCAATGATCTGGCACCAGTATGTCTGAAAAGCTGCAGGGTGACTATGTGGCACCATGCAAACCAACGCAGCAAATGGCACAGGGTCCTTCAGAAAGCCTGTCCCCACACCCAGCAGCTGCGCTGAGCCTCACAGTTTGTGCTTCATGGCCTGGTCTAAGCGGCGAAGGCCACAAACAAGCTCCTTAAAAAGGCCTGCTGTCCTCCATCAGAACGAGGAGTTGGGCCCCTTGTATTTTTTATCTGAAGTTCTGAAAGTGCAGCTGAAGAACGCCAGTGAACCGAGGTCCTGAAAGGCTGGCAGAAGGCCAGCCTCCACCTGTCCCCTCCGCCCGCCCCGAGAGGAGGCTGGGGAGTGGCCTCTGCTCCCGGTGTGATGGGGACGCAGCACGGGGGCAAAATGCACGGGAGGAGAAGGGAAAACGCTCCCCTGGGGAGCCGGGGGAGCCAGAGGTGGCCGCGCTGTTAGGCTGCCTCTCGTCGCACACGGAGCCAGGGATCGGCAGTACCACAGCAGCTCCCCCGCCTTCCCATTCCTTCCAGCAAGGGGAAGGCTGAACAAAACACGGGGTTACCCCCGTCCAGAGCCACGCTACCTCCACAGCAAGAACACCACCATTAGTTAACATTTAATTTAACGCTTCATTTTTTTTGAACTCTGCCACTGTGGGAAAGAGCCCAGAAGAGAAGGGAAGGGAATGTAAACCCTAGTTTTGGTATACAGGCAAGAGCGTGTCTTTCTGGAGAGCCCTAAGAAAGCTGCCTATTCTTTCTCTGGTAGATGTGGATCTGAGTGCTGGAGGAGGCAGGGTCAGGATACTGTCCACCTGTACCCTCCTGAACCCTGCCTTGTTCCAGACCTTTGCAGGCTTTTTCCCCGGCAAAGCACTGCCTGGACAACAGTAACTGCATCAATGCATTCCTGTTTTCCGGGGACACCTTTCTGAAGTTCTTTGGCTTGACTATCTCGAAAAAGCTATGAAATTGCCCTTTTCCTTGCTACTTCTTTCTTGTAGAGAGAGCGAAATGAGCAGTAGGATAACGATATTTACCAAACACAATGTTAGGAGGGCAAAATCCTAAGACAACTGCAGAGCTGCCTACCTGAACCAGGCTGCTGAGTACTACTATCCAGGACTGTCGTGCTCTGCCACTCACAATGTTTAATATGGAAACTAATAAAAAAGTACTTACCTGTACCGCTCCTCCTGCAAAGTCTGCATTATTAATGAGTAATCCCGCTGATAGCGAACCTTAAGGTCCTCAAACGATTCTTCCAGTCTTGCCTGTGTCTCTCGAATTTCTTGAATCTCATGTAGTATTGCATCAAACCCTGAGCTCTGCATATCCAGAGTGTTTGTTTTGGAGCTGGAAGCTCCCACAGGGCCCCCTGTTGTGCTGTTGGCTCCCACTGAGCCTGACGTGGCACTGGAGCAATCCTCTTCACTGCCATATTTTGGGCTTGACTGAAAGTTCTGGATAACACCTAGAGCCTTGCCTCCTGTCCCATCTTCCTGGCCTTCTTCTAAGGAGTCTTTCAAGTTAGCAATGTTGTCTGCACTCCCAAACTTGTTCCTTATGAGGGAGGCAATCTCCCGGGGTTTGGAAACCACAGCACCTGCTGCTGAATGTGTGGCTTGGGAGAAACTGGAAAGCCCGCCTTTAACACTGTCTACTACTCCCTCACTGAAGCCAGTGACTTTCGCTCCAACATCTTTCAATCCCTGATGCATATCCCTGAAGACATCCTTTGGCTGCCGAGGGATCCCATTCTGTTCAATTTCTCGCAGCTTTCGATGGTAATGTTCCAGTTTCTTCTGCAGCTGCAAGATCGTCTGGGCGGACTTTTGATTTTTCTTCTCAAACACTTGCTTAATACGGGCGCTCTGCTGCTTGTCGGCATTGTTGGCTAGTTTCAGGTACTCTGCCACATTGTCATCACGGGCTGTTTGTTCGATTTTGATCTGCTCGGTCAACTTCAGTATCTTCTGTTGCAGGTGTGTGATAGCCACTTTTGTACGCTGAGGATCTGGGGTCCCATCAACAGAGTCCGCATTGATGCTGCCATCAGTGCTCGAGGCCACTGCACTAGAGGTCTGCGCTAGGCTGCTGACTTCTAGTCGCTCGATCTAGAGAAGGAGAGAGAGAAATATAAGCGCTAAAGACCAGCTTTTCTAACACAGAAACCTGTCCTTTTTTGTACCAACCAACTTGACAAGTGGATGCAATTCTACAAAAATGTACCTTTTTTTGGCTGGCCGGGGTACAGTATCAATAAACTCTAATCCTCTACAGGTAAAGATTGAGCTTCATGTGTTTTACAGACACCTAGTAAAAGCTGAGGAAAAAAAAGCAAACTCCCAAGCACTCGATGGCCTCGAACAATCAGAAAGTTGAGCACAAAGCAAGACAGAGAACCCAGGTCCGGCAGGCTGACTTCTGGACGTTTTGATATGTGGCCAGTAGCTCAGCAGCAGAATAAAAAGGTAGAGAAGGTGACTGTGAAAGAGCAAAAGCCACATAGATCAAGTAAACAGAAAACCAAAATTAATCCCAGCGCTTCATTTATTTATATGAAAGCAAGAAAATAATGCAACTTGCCAGAAAAACAGAAGATCACTAAGCGCAGTGCGTAGTAATAAACAGACCTTCAGACCTCTCAGAGCATGCCCTGCTTCACGTTCCCAGGCCCGCAGCGTGAGCAGGTGCCAAGGGGGAGGAAAACACGCAACAAGTTTTCAGGGACAAAACTTTTTTTGTTTTTTAGCTAAAAAAGTCTGAACTGTTTCATCACAAAGGAACCGCACGAAGCACCCCGAACAAGCGCCGGAGCCGTCCCGCCGCGGCAAGAGGCGAGCGGCCCCGCACCTCGGCACCTCCCCGCCTGCGGCCA